>JAKSZU010000001.1:185105571-185276770 GCA_026018925.1 Tupaia tana | reverse complement strand
CGCAGACAGACAGAGAGAGACAGAGAGACAGAAAGAGAGAAATCACCCCCCAGAGGGGATGGTCACGCCACAATCCCTTCTCCTCCATTCTCCTCTCAGGATCTTGGGCACGTGTGCACAAGCGCCCAGCGTGAGTTCTAAGCCACCGGGTCCGGGACGCGAACCACAGTCAACTATGTGGGAGTCCAGCGACATAGCCATTACGCTAACTGCTGGTCCCCCCCCCCTTTTTTTTTTGAGAGGCTTTTGCTATAGGGCACATGTGCTCACCAGAAAGACAGAGAGACAGAGAGACAGAAAGTGAGAAATCACCCCCCAGGGGGGATGGCCACGCTGCAATTATTTCTCCTCCATTCTCCTCTCAGGATCTTGGGCACGCATGCACATGCGCCCAGCATGAGTTTAAGCCACCGGGTCCAGGACTTGAACAGGGGTCAACTACATGGGAGTCCAGAGACATAGCCATTATGCTAACTGCTGGTCCCAGACACATACTTTAGTGACACATAGTTTTAAACATGCTGAATTATGTCATGTTTGGTTGTTCACCTAATATATTGTAAAGTATAGATTAAAATTTCATTACAACTGAGGTCAGCAGGTGACGTGGTGGTTAAGAGCTCTGGACTCCCACATGGCCAACTGTGGTTCGAGTCTCGAACCTGGTGGCTTGCTTTCTCACATTCCCTCTCTCTCTCACTCTCTCCCTCTCTGGTCAAATAAAAATAAAAATTAAAAAGTTAAGTAAAATAATTTTTTTTTTGGAGAGGTTTTTGCTATAGGATATGTGCGCTCACCAGAAAGACAGAGAGAGACAGAAAGCGAGAAATCACCCCCCAGGGAGATGGCCACGCCTCAATCCCTTCTCCTCCATTTTCCTCCATTCTCCTCTCAGGATCTTGGGCATGCACACACACGTGCCCAGTGTGAGTTTAAGCCCCCCATCTGGGACTCGAACAATGGTCGACTACATGGGAGTCCAGCGACATAGCCATTATGCTAACTGCTAGTCCCAATAAAATAATTCTTTAAAAAAATTTCATTACCACTGTGAACTTGTGGTGAAGGCAGATAGATACAATGTGGCCAACCATGCTGTTTAAGTCCTGGACCTGGCAGCTTGAAAAATATGCTGGAGGGTCAACAGATGGTGTGTTGGTTAAAGTGGCTGGATTCCCACATGGTTGACCCTGGTTCAAGTCCCAGACCTGGTGACTTGTAAATCATGTTAGGTGTGTGTGCATGTGTGCCCAAAATTCTGAGAGGAGAATGGAGAAGAGATTGCAATGTGGCCATCTATCCTGAGGCATGATTTTTCACTTTCCCTCTCTCTGTCTCTTCTCCAGTGAGTGCACATGCCCTATGACAAAAACTTTAAAAAAAAATGCTGGGCAGTTGTGCATACATGAACAAAATCTTGAAAGGAAGGAGAAATGGTGGAGAAGATATTGCAGTGTGGTTATTCTCCCTGGGGTGGGGGGGAGGTGCTATCTCACTCTCTCCAGCTTTCTCTGTCCCTCTCCAGAGAGCACATATGCCCTGTAGCAAATATTTTAAAATAATAATAATTTCAGGGTTAGGATATATAAAGTTCTATCAAAGCCAAAACCACCCATAATGAATGACAACCTTTCTATAAAAGGTTTTTAAAAAATGTGTAGTTTATGAAATTATGCAAGGTGTTTTAAAATATTTTATTTCTATCCTCAGAAGTAAATGTGTATTTTACAGTGTTCCAGAGACTTGGTAATGGTGAAATGAACTCCAATCCACTGAGTACTTTGAAAAGTTCTGGGAGATTGGTGTTATGAGTTTTTGATGGATCTGCTTTTATGGAAAAGTAGGAGAGAAGTTAGCCCAAAATAGGTTTAAAAAGCTATGTATATATAGCTACCTCTCCGTCTCTTGACCTACCCATCAATCATGTGTCTATCCATCCATCCATCCATCCTGCCAAACAAAGGCCATCTCTAGTTGTCAATGCCACCCTAATAACCCAGTTGGCCAAGTTACTTATGAGAGGACTAGGCAGGACCCCAGCACAGGTAGTGCTGGGTGTGGGTTCCTGCAAAGAACCATCACCAGCAGTAGGATATGTTTCCCTGTGAAGGTAAGAGGGTGCAATACTCCATGTATTCTGATATTATTCTGTTGCCTTCTCAGCCCTCTAAGAAGGTCTGCTCCTAACACCAAATAAGCCACAGTAACTCATATACACTCCACACATGAAGTCTTTTATCACAGAGAGTCAATCTAAAAGTAGCAGGAAATTCACTGGATAGGATCCCTCTAGTCTGAAACATAGTCATATCTTGTGATATTGGGGGAGTTTGATAATCTTGTCAAAAGTATGTTCTAATGTGCCCACGCCATCCCTCATGTGATTTATGAACGTAACATTACTCAAGTGACTGATTCTGGGAGAAGGACACTGAGTCAGGTCCAAGGTGGGTAAGGCTTGGTTCTGTAATGTCTGAGACAAGAAGGTTTGTATTTATGAGCAAGATTGAGAACCATTCATTTTCATACCTAAGAAAACTTGCTGCAAGCCATCTCTGGTGCAAAGGCTAGAGAAAAGGGCACATTTCCAGTACCAGCGTATATCCCAGCTAGCTGGACCAGCTGCAGGAGCAGTTCTCACTGTAAGTTCAGGGTATCCCAGAACACGCCTAAGGGTATGCTCGTGTTCCTCACCATCCATGCCTTCACTGCTTATTCCTGACCAGTAACTCACCTTGTGCCCTGGTGGAGGCCAGACAACATCAGAGCATACTCTTAATCAACATAGCATTGAAAAGAATGTTTGCAAATTCAGTTGGCCTTTATTGTAGGAGTCAGCAGAGTACTGTAGGGCACATCCTGCCCACTACCTGATTGTGAAAGGGAAAGTTCTGGAAACATGGCCTCACCCATTTGTTTACACGTTCTCTATGGCTGTTTTCATGCTACAACAGCAGAGTTGAGTACTTGTGGCAGATTATATCACGTACAAAGCCTAAAAGATTTGTTATCTGGACCTTGAAAGAAAAAGTTTACTCATCTCTAATTTGTGAGAGGGGGACAATGTTATAGGTTTGTGTCTACAGAATTGCTTCTCCGATGTTCTAAGGGCAGAAAGACTTTACAACTGGCAACAATAGATTTTTTTTTAATTAGCTTAATATACAAATGAGGAGGGGAAATCAGTTTCACCCACAAATGGACTAGAGACCTCCTTCTGACACAGTCTGTCCCCGCCAGCTTCTTCAGGGCTCCCTTCACATCTTTATTTCTCAGGGTGTAGATGGTGGGGTTCAGAATGGGGGTGACTACGTTGCCAAAGATCTGCATGGGGGTGACCAGCACTCTACTCAAAGACACTAGGTGTAGATGAGGGCACAGGGCCCGAGAACAGCATGGCCACAGAGAGGTGAGACACACAGGTGGAGGCCGCCTTGAGCCTCCCTTCAGCCAAGCGCATCTTTAAGATGGTGATGATGATGCAGATGTCACAGGAAGCAGGACATGGGCACGAGGCCAATGTTAGTGAAGCTCACCGTCTTGATGATAAGGGTGTTACCACATGCTAGTTTGACTATAGGGAGGATGTCACAGAAGAAGCAGTTCACCTCATTGGGACCACGGCAGGACAGTTGGAAGGTCAGAGTTGTGAGAATTGTGGCATGAAAGGAGCCAGTAACCCAGGTACCAGCAGCCAGCAGGGCACACACCCGGCGGTTCATGATGATGGTGTAACGCAGAGGATAGCAGATGGCAGTCAACCAGTCATAGGCCATCACCGTGTAGAGAAGACACTCAGTGCTGCCCAGGAAGTGATAAAAGAAGACCTGGGACATGCAGACCCCCAGGGAGATAACTTGGCTTCTCACCAGCAAGTTGGCCAACATCTTTGAGGTGCTCACAGAAGAGAAGTCAATGTCCAACACAGAGAGATTGCAGAGAAAGAAATACATCGGGGTGTGGAGGTGGGCATCGGACACCACAGCTACAAGGATGAGCAGGTTTTCCAGCAGGGTGCAGAGGTAAAAGGTCAGGAACCAACAAAGAGCTTGGTCTCCTGCCCCTCTGTGTGCAGGATGCCCAACAAGATGAACTCTATGACCAAAGTGCGATTCTTTATCTCCATAGACGTTAGATGCTTTCCTGGAAGGGGGGCGGGGTGGGGGGAGAACTGTAAATTCATGATCCAAGACACCAAATTGCACTGATACCTACAAGCAGATTCCCAAGGACAAAAGTGAGGCTGCTGATGAAACGATCATACAAGTATTTATTGGTTCAAACTGCAGAGCTAGCACATGTCCCCAGAAGGTGATGTGTGTCTGAGATTGAGAATTGAATGCTGGCAACTTGACTGCAAATAGCAGATTTTTGTTTTACTATCAGAGAAGAACAAATGACACACTCAAAGTATCAGGGACTAAAAAAGGCAGAGAAAGCCAAAGAAAAAAAGGAAAAAGTAAAAGGTAGGGTACATTTATAGTTTACATAAAATTTTTATGATTATTATCTAGTTAAGCCTTAAAAGTCCTGTAAGATAGGCATTAATGCTTCCATTTCATAATTGATGAAAAAATCATGACTCGTGGAAGTTAAACAGCTTGTTCAAGTGCTCATACATGGCTAATGATGGATCCAGAATTAGAACTTAATGATTCCTTAATTACACCATAATTAGGAAAGGGGAAAAAGAAATATTAAAATGTGGTTAAAGGAAACATTAATATAGTCTCTGAACTGAAAGGAATATAAAAATAACTTAGTTCAATCATTTACTTGACTGAATATGTGAAAATTTGTGGAAGATGCTAGGATTTGTAGTTCAAAACATTAAAGTCCTTTGTTCATCTAAAGAACAGAGCAAAGAAGCTAATTCAATAATGTGACCAGCACTTCAAAGTTGTGAACAAAGTATTGCAGAGTATTAAATGGCATCTAGTATTACAGTGTATGCCACCTTAGAAACCAAAGGTGTCCATGTTGATGACCTGCCAAACACCCCCAATGTCACATAACCTCAGAGTCTCAAAGAAGAAATCATTGTGAATACTGTTCCACAGGGATAATGTACCAATTCAAAATGCTTACATGAGCCAGTTTTCAAGTTTTTATAAAGATGTACATTAAATCAACCTATTGCAAAATAATTTCACAGGAAAAGCATTTGTTGAACAGTTTTTGAACAGAGAACACTTTGGAAATGTGTGCAGCATGACTGATATATATATACTCAAATATAGGCTATCAGCATTAAATCAAAAAAATTTAAAGTATAAAAAAGATTCACATGGTTTTCTGGTTACATTTTCTAAGGTAGTCCAATTTATTATTGTAATATTTAATATGTTTTGTTTTATTTCAGTATCTATACTGCCTTAGTCTGTTCAAGATGCTGTAAGAAAATACTAAATGGGGTGGTTTATAAACAACATACATTTATTTCTCACAGCTCTGGGCTGGGAGGTCCAAGATCAAGGTGCTGGTGAATTCAGTACCTGGTAAGGTCTACTTCCTGGTTCATAGAAGGCACCTTCTTGCTGTGTCCTTACAGTGGTGGGAGGGTGAGGGCTCTGTCTTGGGCCTCTCTTATGAGGGCACTAATGCAGTTATAAGGGCTTGCGGTCTAACCACTTTCCAAAGGCCCACCTCCTAATACCATCACTTTGGGGGTTAGGATTTCAACATGTGAATTTTGGGAAACACAAATATTCAGACTGTTCTAGTCTGTTCTGTTGTTATGTACAGAATTACCTGAGTGTGAGTAATTTAGAGAAATGGAGGTTTATTCAGCTCATAGTTTGGAGGTCCAAGACTGAGGGACTCCATCTGTGAGGGGCTTTTTGTTGACAGAGTTTTGAGGTGTAGCAAGATGTCCTATGGTATCTCATGATGAGAGGGTAGAGCACATGTGGAACAGAACAGGTCACGTCCATTTGCCTGCGTGTCGCATTCCTCCTCATCAACCCAGCAGAACTCAACCATGAGGACCCCGCCATGATGCCTAATGTCTTCCCAAAGGCCCTTCCTTCTCAGCATTATATTCAGATTAAGTTTTCCTTAAACCCTTCAGAACACATATTCCAACACATGAACGTCTGTGGGAAATATTCTAACCAGTCCATAAACCATCACAGCAAGTACTTAAGTTTAACTTAACAATTATATGAAGTGACAAAGAGAAAGACATGAGAGGACAGATATAAGAAGTCAAGTCAGGAAGGCACAGTATGGCAAAATGATTAAAATGGTAAATTTCATGTTCTGTGTTGTTACCACTATGTTTATACAGAAAGGCACAGAGAGCTTGACTAGGAGGCCAATGGCAATTGTGGGCTCAAGTCACTGACCTCTTCCTATTGACATTTCATTACCAAAAATAGTCTTGAAAGGAGCTAATAATTAGTCATAATGCCCCACTCTAACATTCTCATTCTCAAAAATGATATTAATATAAGCAAAAAATATAACACAAAACCAATGCCTTTTTTCCACCTTCATTCCTGTACTAGAAAATTAGCCAAATTCGTCCAACAAGCAGAATATAAAATGCATCCTTTACAGATGCTACAGGTGGAAGATGGCAATTCACTAGAGGAACTGTAACTTGTCTCCCCAAAGTCCTATTTCTGTCCTATTTCTGACAGTTGAAAGTCCATTATTATTCTTAATTTGTAAAGGTGGACATAATTCTGCTGCATTGCGCTGCAAATATGGCTTCTATTTTTTCTGTTTTGATGAACAGGTCTGAGCAATCACAGTCAGATTGAATGGATGCAGATGTGATGGATGACTTAAAGCTTTAAACCACCAGAAGGAGCTCTAAAACAGACTACAAGGGAAATATTAGAATTGCTGGTAAAGGGACCAGCAGTTAGCGTAATGGCTATGTCGCTGGACTCCCATGTAGTCGACCGCAGTTTGCGTCCTGGACCCAGTGGCTTAAACTCACACTGGGTGCATGTGCATACGTGCCCAAGATCCCGAGAGGAGAATGGAAGAGAAGGGATTGCGGCGTGGCCTTCCCCCCCCCCCCCCCCCCGGGAGTGATTTCTCACTTTCTGTCCCTCTGTCTCTCTCTGTCTGGTGAGCGCACACGCCCTATAGCAAAAAACGTCTTCAAAAAAAAAGAATTGCTGGTAAAGGGGAAAATAATACATTGTCTACAGATGGAAAGTTTAAATCACATTAAAATTTAATAAAGAATTATAGTGTGGCTGAGGGAATGATTACACTAAAAAGTCTTCAGAAGACAAAATGCAAGAGCCTAAAGGCATTGCAATAGTAGTGTGTTTTTTATTTCATTGTTTAAGGGAAAATGTACACGAGACAAATTTATTCAATTAGTGAAGTCAAACCTAAACTCTGAGATTATAAAGGAGAGTGCATTTACACAGAGCTGCAGAGCTTTTCAACTCTCCATCTGCCAAAGTGTCCCTTTCAGTGGAGTCAGTCTTATGCATGACAGTTGCAGGATGACTCAAAAGATGCTGAAAATGTCCCTTAATCAGAAATATCTCTTCTGAATAACCACCCCCCACACTTGAAATTCTTAAGAATTGCATTCCACCATAAGAATTTTAATCATATCTTAACATTCTTAAGGCCTATAATTGAGTTACAGCTTTACCACAACCTGCATGTGTAACACTGACTAGTAGCAGTATTTAACTTAAATGCTTAGCCTTTACTATATACATCATCATATAATAGGAAGGCAAATCTCCGAGAGTTAAGGTACTTTTGAAGTTTATTAATTTCTTCTTCTGAGAGAGAGGCAGCACCAATAGGGCCTTCACATCATAAGCCTCTCCCAGCCTTGGCCAGCCAGAATCACGTTTGCTCACACACCCAGCTCATACAGGGAGACCAGACCGCAGGATGCAAACCCAGGGCTTCACCATGTGTGTCAAGCATCGCAGAGCATTGCATTATTGCTGCCCCACTGTCTGGCCTCTAAAATGATAACAGCTCTTAATTATGGGGTAAAGGACAGCCAGGTGTTGGACTACATCTCTACCCTGTGGTATATTGTTTTGGGGGATTTTCCAGGGCATGGGCCCTATGGAAGGAGAGCAGGAGCAAACACAAAATAACAGCAAAAAGTGCACAAACCATAACTAACTTCTCTTTTAGTCTGTTCCAGATGTTGTAACAAAGTATCGAAGACTGGGAGATTTACACAGAAAGACGTTTACTCACAGTTATGGAGGCTGAGTGTCCGAGATCAAGGTGTCAACAAGGTTGCTCCTTAGGAGGCCTCTCCTTGGCTTGTATATGGCCACTTTATTCCTGTGTCTTGACATGCTCTTCTTCCTATGTTTCTCCATCTGTGTCCCAATCTCTCCTTCTTAGAAGGATACCAATTACAGAGGATTGGGGCCCCACCCCAATGAACTCATTTTACCTTGATCACCTCTGTAAAGAACCTGTCTCCAAATACAGCCACATTCTGACACACTGTGGGGTACATACAAATATTTAGAGACAGTTCCTTTTTTTTCTCAGTGTTGCTTATACATCTTAAAATTCCAGAGTGATGTTAGGTGGTTATGAGGTGGTACAGAGGGCCTGAGTGTTAGAGTTGCGTGTGTAATAAAATTAGAGTACAACCACTTCCTGACAGTCTAACAAGAAATAATTATTTAGCCTCTTGATGGTGGTTTCCCAATGTAAGGTAAAGCTAAAAATACCTTTCTCACCAGGCAGTGATGGACATTAAAGGAGTTGCCTAATGGGAACAAAAGGGTAATGTTTCTCAGTATTAACTGAAGCCCCTCTAAGGCTCCCACCATCCTGCAGAGATGAGGCCACGTCCTTTCACGGTCAACAAGACCTCGCGTGACCTCACTCCCAACTCTCACCAGAGAGCTTTTCTGATGTGACAGGGACCTGAGCCACATAGAATTTCTGATGCTTTTGACAGAAAACAAAACAAAAAAGCTGAAGCGTAATCAAAAGCCATTGTATACTTTACAACACTAAATTGATAAATTAATGTTTTAAACATACACATAGACCATGGCTATATTTACAAGATGACTTCAAAAAGTTCATGGAAAAGTGGAAATAACTTACAAGTATATTTTAGAGCAAAATAATTTTGAAATGCATGCATTTTTTTTTATAATCCATATTTTCCGTGACCTTTTCAAAGACCTCCCATACATGCTCAACTGGAGATTGGTCAAGAGTACACATTTGAGGAGAAGGATTTTGAGCCAAGAGCCTTCTATGATCTTCTAAGTCCCTCACAGTGAGTCACTCCATTTTCCAGGTCCTCTCTGCCTCATGCTTTTCCTGTGGTGTACTTGACAGTTAATTAACTTTCAGGCCTATGTTCCAACAGCATTTTCTTAGGGAAGGAACCAATCTAAAGAGTGAAGAAGCAAACCATAGGATAAGAAAAAATATTGTATACTATCCATCTGAGATTATTAATAATAATCAAGGAACTCAAACAATTTGGCAAAACAAATTGTTTTGAGGGGGGATGATTTGTAACTTTCTGTCTCTATTTCTCTGACAAGCACACATACTTTGTAGCAAAAATCTCTCAAAAAAAAAGGGTAGAAAAAAGAAAAAGTCAATGATCTGAACAACCATTTCTCAAAAGGAGACATACAGATGGCCAGCAAACATATTAAAAAATTCTCAGTATTATAAATCATTAGTGAAATACATGAGGAATACATGGGGCGAGCAAGTGGCGTAGTGCTTATGGTGTTGGACTGCAACATGGCTGGCCACAGTTAAAGTCCCGGACCTGGTGGCTTAAATCTCATACCATGTGCATGTGTATACATGTCCAAAAATCCCAAAAAGAGAATGGAGGAGAAGGTATTGTGGTGTGACCATTCCCTGGAAAGTAATTTCTCACTTTCTCTCTCTCTCTCTTTCTGGCTAGCACATGTACCCAATGAAAAATCTCTCAAAAAAAAAGCCATAATAATATCTCATCCCATTCCAGTTAGAATGCTTATTATCAAAAGGTACAATGTAACAATTTTTAAATTTTATTATATTTATTATTTTTTTTATTTTTATTTTAAGTTATTTTATACATTAAATCACATTATTTATCTTACAAAGTGTGTACATTGCTCCCCAGTCCAGCTGATAATACTGTAAATTTATGATAAACAGATAATACTCCATTTCTTTGTTCCATTAATGCTTTGTCTCTCTATTTTTCTCCTTAAGGTCCTTCCTCAGACTCTACTCCTTAACCCACCCTTTTCCCACACTATATCTGGTATTTACAACCATTTACTGTGTGTCTAGTCATTCAGTTTTGGTTATAGAGTGCAGACATTCGGTATATATTAAGTGGAGACATCCAATGTCTTTCCTTCTTAGCCTGCTTTGCTTCACTCAGCAGTAAATCTTCCATATTAATCCACTTTCTGTCAAAAACCAGGGTCTTCTTCTTCTTTTTTTTTTTAATGGCTGAGTAGTATTCCATAGAGTATATGTGCCACAGTTTTTCAATCCATTCATCAGTTCGAGGGCATTTGTGTTAGTTCTGTGTCTTAGCAATTGTAAATAATGCTGTAATAAACATTGATGTGCAAGCACTTTTCCAATTAAGAATTCTTCTTGTCCTTTGAGTAGATATCAAGAAGTGGGATTGCTAGATCATATGGTAGTTCTATTTGTAGATTTTTGAGGAATTTCCAAATTGTTCTCCACAGTGGCTCGACCATTTACATTCCCACTAGCAGGTAGGAGATTTCCCCTTTCACCACACCCCTGTTAGCACTATCATTTTTTTTTAATCTTAGTTATTTGGACTGGGGTTAGGTGGTATCTCATTGTTGTTTTTATATGCATTTCCCTTACAATGAAGGATGTAGAATATTTTTTCATTTTTTCAATAGCATTTGGCTATTCGTATGTCATCCTTAGAGAGTGATTTTTTTCAACTCATTCTCCCATCTTCTTAGAGGGTTGATCATCTTTTTTCAGGACAGCTGCTTGAGTTTCTTGTGTATTCTGGTTATCAGTCCCTTATACGAGGCATAGTTTACAAAAATATTTTCCCATTTTGAGGGCTGTGGATTAATTACTGTGTCTCTTGCTATGCAAAAACTTCTTAGTCTGATGTAGTCCCACTTGTCTATTTTGGGGATAATTGACTGTGCTTTGTGGGTATTATTTAAGAAGTCTTTGCCTACCAAAATGTCTCCCAGTGTTTCCCCAGTGTTTTCCAGGAGCACTTTTATAGTTTTAGGTCTTAGGTTTAGATCTTTGATCCACATTGAGTTGACTTTTGACAATGGTGAGAGGTAGGTGTTCATATTCATCTTTCTGCAGGGGGATATCAAGGGTTTCCAGCACCATTTGCTGAAGGGGTTTTCCTTTTCCCACTGGATTGACTGGTACCCCTTGTCAAAAATCAGTTGACTGTATATTTGGGAATTTATTTCTGGGACTCTAGTCTGTTCCATTGGTCCACCTATCTGTTTCTGTGCCAATACCATGCTGTTTTGATTACCACAGCTTTGTACTATATTTTGTGGTTAGGGAGTTAGATGCCGCCCACTCCACTCTTCTTGTGCAAGATTGCTTTGACAATATGAGGTCTTTTATAATTCCAGACAAATTGTATGATTATCTTTTATAGATCTGTGAAGAATATCTCTGGCACTTTGATTGGAAATTTGTTAAATGTGTAGATTAATTTGGGTAGAATTGCCATTTTGATTATATTAATTCTTCCAATCTAGGAACATGGGTTGTCCTTCCACTTTTTTGTGTCATTTTCAGTTTCTTTTTTTTTAGCATCTTGTAGTTTTCCTTGTGGAGGTCTTTGACTTCTTTGGTTAGATTTGTTCCTAGGTTTCTTATACTTTTTGTGGCTATAGTAAATGGAATTATTTTTTCAGTTCTATCTCAGTCTGCCTGCTTTTCACTTATAGAAATGCAATAGGTTTCTATATGTTGATTTTTGTATCTTGCAACTTTATTTATGCATTTCTTCCAGCATTTTTTTATGGATACCATTGGGTCTTCTATGTATATAACCATGGAATCTGAAAATAGAGATAGTTTCACCTCTTCTTTTCCTATTTTAATGCCTTTTATTTTATTCTCATTTCTGATTGCATTGGCGAGGACTACCAGTCTATATTGAAAAGGAATGGAGATAGTGGGCATCCTAGTCTTGTACCAGTTTTTAGTGGAAAAGATTTCAGCTTTTCTCCATTCCAGGATGATATTCCCCATGGGTGTTTCATAGATAGCTTTTATTGTTTTGAGAAATGGCCCTTCTTTGCCAATATTGATGAGAGTCTTGATCATTAAGGGATGTTGTATCTTATCAAAAGCTTTTTCTGTATCAATTGATATGACCATATGGTTTTTATCTTTCTTACTGTTAATACAGTATATTACATTTATGGTTTTGCATATGTTGAACCAACCTTATGTTCCTGGAATAAAGCCTACCTGATTGTGATGTATACTCTTTGTTATAAGTTGTTGGATACAATTTGCTAATATCTTGTTGAGAATCTTTGTGTCTATATTCATCAGAGATACTGGTCTATAGTTTTCCATCCTTGTCCTGTTCTTATCTGTTTTAAGGATAAGGGTGATGGAGGCTTCATAGGATGAATTAGGTAGAAATTCACCCTTTTGTAGCTTTAGAAATAACTTGAGTAGAATGGGGGTTAACTCTCCTTTGAAAGTTTTCTAGAATTCAGAGGTGAAGGCATCAGGACCAGGGCTTTTCTTTGTTGGGAGGTTGTGTATTACTAATTCAATCTCTTGGCTTGTTACGGGATTATTCAGACTTTCTATATCCTCCTGGCTCAATTTTGGTAGATTATATGGGTCCAGGAATTTGTCCACCTTATCCAGATTTTGTTTTTTGGCATATAGTTGTTCATAGTATTCTCTAAAATATTTTGTATTTCTCTGTCTGTTGTTATATAGCCTGCTTTACTGCAGATTTTATTTACCTGGTTCCTTTCTCTCTTCTTCTTAATAAGTCTTGCTAATGATGTATTGATTTTGTTTATCTTTTCAAAGAACCAGCTTTTACTTTCATTTATTTTCTGTATAGTTTATTTATTTTCTACTTCATTTATTTCTTCTTGAATCTTTATTATTTCCTTTCTCCTGGAGTTTTTTGGATTCTTTTTCTGTTGCTTTTGCAATTCTCTGAGGCACAACGTTAGGTGATCCATTTGCCTTATTTCCCCCTTCTTATGAACACTACTTGCTATGACCTTTCCTCTCATGACTGCTTTAGCAGTGTACTAAAGATTCTGGAAACTCACATCCTCATTGTCATTGTCTTCCATGAATCTCTTGATTTCAGTCTTTATTTCTTCAGTAGTTGTGAAGTCATTCAGAAGTAGGTTATTTAGTTTCCATGTAGTTGAGTATTTTTGAGGATTTCTCTTGGTAATAAAATCAAGTTTAATTCATCATGGTTGGAGAAGATGCTGTATATAGTTTCTGGGAGACACTGCAGTAGGCAAAGACTTCTTAAATAAGACCCCCCCAAAGCACAGTCAATAATCTCCAAAATAGACAAGTGGGATTACATCAGATTAAGAAGTTTTTGCATGGCAAAATACACAGTAATTAGAGTGAATCAACAGCCCTCAGAATGAGAAAATATTTTTGTAAACTATATTTCTTTTATTTATTTATTTATTTTTACATTTAATCATTGCACCTCTTTACCATGTACAACATGGTTTTTCCCAGCATGAATACAGTGCAAATTAGTCAAAACAATGATATTACCATATACATTATCATCAACTGACAACTTTTCATTTTTGTGTCTATTAAGTGTGTTGTTTGTTCCCTGAATCCCTCCCTTCTGCCCTCAATTACTCATTCCCATTACCTCTCCCATACTGTCTCTAGTATCTGCAGTTGCCATCCCTGCTATTATACCTTCCAGTTCTTTCAAAAAATTTTTTTCAATTATCAGCTCATAAAGTTTTTAACAATAGGGAGCATAGATTCTATTCAGGGTTGGATTAAGGGTGGGTCTCGTGCAGTTCCTCAGTTGTAGGTGAGTCTCCATGGAATACAGTTTCAGGAAAGCAGTTCTGGAAAGCAGAGATGATTATCAGTTGATGCGGCACAGCATCCATCTTGTGATTACCGGGAATGGTGTTGTGGGAATCTGCAGCATAAGTCATCCTCGGGTATCTGGCTTCCTTGAAAATAGTAGAGTAGTTCTTGTTTTTCCCTGAGGTAATGCAGGGCTGGTAACCATCATCTTCTCACTGTCCATAGGCAGAGATAAAGGATTGATAACCCAAATGCACAAGGAACTCAAGCAGCTCTCCTGACAAAAAGATGATCAACCCTATTAAAATATGGGAGAATGGTTGAAAAAAACACTCTCTAAGGGTAACACACGACTAGCCAAAAGGCATATGAAAAAATGCTCAACATTTCTCATTGTAAGGGAGATGCAGATCAAAACCACAATGAGATACCATCTAACCCCAGTCCGAATAACTAAGATAAAAAAAAAAAAAGTAAGTGCTGGCAAAGGTGTGGTGAAAGAGGAACTCTCCTATACTTCTGGTGGAAATGTAAATGGTTGAGCCACTGTGGCGAACAATTTGGAAATTCCTCAAAGATCTACAAATAGAACTACCATATGATTCAGCAATCTACTTCCTTGGTATCTACCCACAAAACAGAAGATTCTTAATTGGAAAAATGCTTGCACATCCATGTTTATTGCAGCATTATTCACAATTGCTAAGACATGAATTCAATCCAAATGCTCATGAACATATGAAAGGATTGAAAAATAATGGCACATACACTCTATGGAATACTACTCAGTCAAAAAAAAAATCACGATCCTGACTTTTGACAGAAGGTGCATGAAGATTTACTGCTGAGTGAAGCAAATCAGGCTCTGAAGGAGAGACATTATATGTCTCTACTTAATATATGCTGAATGTCATCACTCTGGCAGAAACTGAATGACTAAAGGTTATAGAAAGTTAATAAGTGGTTATGAATACCAGATACAGTGTGGGAAGAAGGTGGGCAAAGGAGTAGAGTCTGAGGAAGAGAAAAGAGAAGAAAAATAGAGAGGCAAGGCATTTATGGGACAAATAAATGGATTATTATCTATTGAAGATAACTTTATGTTATTGTCAACTGGACTGGTGAGAAATGTACACATGTTGGAATATTCACTTTGTAACCTAAGTAACATGAGATTGAATGTACAAAAGAAATTGAAATGAAAATAAATGAAAAAAAATAGGCAGTGGGTATGTGTGGGCCTGTGGAAAATTCCAACAGGATGGAGAAGTGGAAGAGAATAGGTTGCAGTAAGACTTTGCCCCCATTAGAACATGCTTTTTCATCTCTCTGTAGTTCTCTCTCTGTCTCTTGAGGGAAAGCACATGCACCCTCGGGCAATTAAAGAAAGAAAGAAAAAAATGTGTGTTTACAAACACATGCACATGCATATAATTCCAGGGCACCCATGTGTGAAAAGAAAGATGGCTACATCTAAAGGGAGATATAGACTCCAATACATTAACTATGGGAGATTTCAGTACCCACACTGTCACCACTGGATAGGTCATCTTGACAAAAATGAACAAAGAGACACAAGAACGAATTGATATCATAAACCAAAATAGACCTGAGAGACAAATACAGAGTATTCCACATAGCAACTATGGAATGTACTTTTTTCTCATCTCCACATGAAACATTTTCAATGATTGACCACATAATAGGCCACAGACCATGGCTATATAAATTTCTAAGTGTAAAAACTATACCCAGAGACCAGCAGTTAGTGTAATGGCTATGTCACTGGACTCCCATGTAGTTGACTGAGGTTCAAGTCCCAGACCCGGTGGCTTAAACTCACATCGGGCACGTGTGCATGCGTGTCCAAGATCCTGAGAGGAGAATGGAGGAAAAGGGATTGCGGCGTGGCCATCCCCCCGGGGGGTGATTTCTCGCTTTCTATCTCTCTGTCTCTCTCTGTCTTTCTGGTGGGCACATGAGCCCTATAGCGAAAATCTCTCAAAAAAAAAAAAAAAAAAAAAAAAAACTATACCCAGTATCTCCTATGGACACAATGGACTTAAACCTAAAATTAGTCACAGGAAAAGTCCTCAAGAACAAACAAAAAAAGTATAGAAACTAAATAATCTAATCAAAAGTTTCATTGACACTAATAGCAACAAACACACTACTCTCCATTATCTCTGGGACTGGCTCCTCTGGGGAACGTCCCTAACCAATTCCACGTTTTTCATCTGTGCTCTTCTTTGGGGTGTGAATCATGCCCTGTAATAGTTATCTATTGCTGTGTAACAGATTACCCCAAAACCTAGTTAACATTTGTTGTTTTAAGATGCTGTTTCCCACAGCTTCCTGAGGTCAGATATTCAAGAATAGCTTAGCTGCAAGGTTCTGGTTCAAGCTCTGTCAGAGGTTGCAACCAAGGTGCTGCCAGGTGTGGCAGTTATCTGAAAGGTCCATTTTCAAGCTCACCCACATGGCTATTGGCTTAGAGGCCTTGGTTTTCCATTTCTCTACAGGACTGCTCACAACATGACAGCTAGCTTTCCCTGGAGCAAATGACAAGAGACAGAGAGGAAGAGGCAGTAAGATGCTATACGAGTCTTCTATAACCTAATGCATCAACTGACATAATGTCCTTTAAATATCCTTTCTCCAATATAGTTACATTTTGAAATTTCTTAGTTCCCATTTATCCATAGGAGGTACATTCCAAGATCCTCAGTGAATGCCTGAAACTAGATAGTAACATGTGTTTCTCTTTTTTAAAAGGGGTATGATTGTCCTCATTTTAAAATTTATTCAATGATAGAGGGCACCACAACAGGGTCTTCATATTGTCTGAATCACAGGCACTTATGTACCTGCCTGGTGTGCTCACAGGGGTTCCAGGACTCAAATCCAAGACCTTTCCTATATGTGCCCAGTATATTACCACTCTGCCACCACCTGGCCCGTACTGCTTTTGTTTTTGCTTTTTCATCTGACAACTGTAAGGGCTTCTGATTGGCTAATAGGAGATGGTGGCCACACTGGACAAAAGGATGATTCTCCTTTGTGGCAGCACTAGGAAGAACTATGAGACTTCATCACACCGCAGTGAACAGTGCACAATTTAAAACTTACGATTTCTTGTTTCTGAAAATTTCCACATAATATTTTTGGGCCGCAGTCCATTGTAGACAACTAAAATGGAGAAAAGTGAGACCAAGAGAAAAGGGAGACTATTGTACTGGGGCTACAGCATCAACATATGAAACATGAATTTCAAAGCATCCAGTTCAATCCCTAACCCCTACTTTTTTTTTTTTTTTTTTGGTTTCAAACATTTTATTTTCTTTCTGGGCATAGCTTATAACATTTTATCATAGGAATCAAAGAAAATAACCAAAAAAAAAAAAAAAAAAAACCAAAACATCACTCCCCCAAAAAACCTTACTTTTCTGGAAGACCACTTCTATTCCTTATCTGAAATAGCAAATAAATGAAACTATACAATTTCCACATTAAATACAAGTTAGTACATTAATTCCTCCAGGTAGTGTTGCATATGAGCTACAGTGTTGCTCCAACTATTTAAATCACTGTAATTTGAGATATTCCCAGATGTAACCATGAACACTAGATTCAGATATTACTACCTAGGCAAGGAAAAATATATCACCAGCAAATACATGAATTGGGGTCATAGATATAATTTCAAATGCTCTTTAGACAAACCTTAGAGGAGGTAGGCAGGAAAACTAATGTCTGAACTGCACTGTCCCTACCAGGAACCGTATCACATATGCAGAACTCCAACACTCGTAGTAAAATGTGAAAGGATCTATATATACTGTTTGTTTAGCAAAACATTTTTATGTACAGGAGCCTAAGTATCTTAGGAGGTTTAGATTACCGATGAAGAGAACTGCCAAGTCAATTCCTCAAGGCTGTTTTCTTTTGAGAATTCAAAACCAGCCCTCCGCCTTGGGCGCATCCCTCCTAGACAAATGTGCAGGAATGCCAGAAAATATGAAACATGGATCATAATTATGCATTCTTAACTTCTGTTCTTCAAGTTAATAATGTTTTATGGTACTTCATATTTTCAATCCAGAGTTTTCACACTTAAAAAAGGGAATTATCACAAGACTGGGATTAGAGATCTGCTTATTTTGAAGCCGTGTGAACGTTTCTTCCCGTTTATTAGTTTTCATCACTAAAAAGTTCTCTGGAGACCAAGAGAATATATGATGGGGGCTCTCTTCTTTTTAATGTGGCTATTGAAGTCTAACCCACCCAACTCTAATTTCATTTTATTAGAGTTGACAACTAAAAACAAAATCAGAAGAGCAAACCCAAATCCCCAATACAAGCAATACAAAAAGAAAAAAAGTCCACTTAAGACATCCTTAACACAAAATACAGGTATAATATACTCTGCAGCATATTTTCTTTATAGTATTTCTCAGTTGTAGCTCTTTAATTCAGAAATTGGAGATCATCTTTTCATTAAATTGTTATTCCTTCCTATTTCCCTAACTTAGGGACAGGTTGAAAAAGGCTTAATTCGTACAAGTTGTTAGGAAATTAAAATTCCATTTTTATATATTTTAAGTGTTTATAAAGCACTCAAAATTATAGCTTACATGTATGACTTCAGAAAATAAAGTAAAACTTTTTAACATAATCTTTCTGTTTGGTAAAAAATTCTACATACATGCACATAATCAAAACGAACTTTTCTTGTTTGGGAAACTGCCGATGCAAAGGTTTTTTTTTAAAGCCAATTACATCGGTATTTCCAATGTTAAATAGTGGGGTGCCACCCAGTGTTCAATTTCTGCAACTACTATACATTCAAAATTTCTATTAAAACCCAGGTTCTAAAAACTACATTTTGGAGATATTTTTTCCTTGATATGTTCATGGTGGCAAAAATAAGATCATGAAAAGAATGTACATGGTATCAAAATTAGTACAAAAATAAGCCACATGCTACTTAAAAACAGACCCATCATTTTTTTACTTCAAATGCAGATTTCTGCCTCTTTCAAATTCTATAAAAATCTCAAGGAACATCTTGGTAACCAATATACAGAGGGACTCAGTACAGTCAACAGGCTAATCCAAACTAGGGCTTAATCCTAGTTCATAATGAATACAAGGCAAATGGTTTATCCAAAACATCTATTTACTTACTGGAAGTTGGAAGTAATCAAGGTAGGAAAGGCAATAATGCATTGTTTTCTTTTTTAAACAGTAGATATGGTCTTCTACTCATAAGCTCCAGTATGTCAAAAGAACAATGTGGGTTTAAGATGTCAATTCAGTATTATCAGTTTTCAAAGAAACACAAATACCTCGGAAACAAATCAGTCTGCTTCAACAAATTGCATTCATGCTAATGAAATTTTAATCTTCCTTAAGGGTCATGGCCAAAATCCAAACTGCAGGACAATCTTCAGAAAACTGGAATGTAAAATCTTGAGTTCAATTTAGATATCATCGATGTCTTCGTCATCGTCTCCAATGTCATCAAACTGAATTTCATCATCATCTCCAGGACCGAATGTATCAGTTTCATTGATTTTAGCATGCTCAGGAAGCTCTCCATATGCCTTCAGACTCCTGGCTTCATCTGCATTGTATTTTAAAATCACATCGGCTTTGTTATCCTGATAGTCTCGGAGACCAACCAATATAATGTCTGAGGTATTTATCCAAACCTTTTTTCTCAACTTTCCTCTGATGTGACATAACCTCTTTACACCATCAAAACACATTGCTTCTAATCGTCCATTTCCCAACATTTTGATTACCTGAGCATATTCTTGTCCATCTTCTTTAAAGACTAGCTCTCGTTTTTCAGATTCATTTTCATTTTTACCTCTGCGCCTATTTTTACCTCCTTTACCTTTATTCTTGGGCATGGCGGGGATGGCGGCCTCAAGGAGTCTCTGACTTGTCTCCGGGTGGCTCCAGCGGCTGCGGTGACTCCTCCGAAGGGTGACACGAGGGACCTCGCTGAAAAAAGCAGGTGCTAAGGGACAGGCAGCGCGGCGCGGGAGAGAATCGCGATCAAGCTCTGCCTAGACCCGCCTGCGCCCACGCTCGGCAGCAGCAAATGGCGTCCCTAACCCCTACCTTTTAAAGTTGAAGATTTTGCCTTCTCTCCTTCTCTACTGCCACCAGCCACCCACCATTGGATTAGACTCTGTCCTCCTTTCCCTACACCAGGCAAACCCTTAGGTGCCAGAAACTTCCTGCCTTAAGTTCTTAAGCACCCAGCTCCCTGACAGAGCTGCCCCAGGACCACTGCAGTGGTGGTCATGGAACTGGTCCTGAAACTGGGCCACGTGGGAACAGTAGAGATCACCCGAGTAGCTGAGGAGTGAGTCCAAATCTGCATTTCTGTATCAGACCACATATAGATTCTAAGTGAGGGACAAAGAGTAAAAGCGCAAAATTCAGCTGTCTGACCGAGCTCTCTCGTGTGAACCACTTAAACATCACTTGGTGTAATTACTCTGAGACAGCCAGATTGACCAAAACCACAGACAGAGACAAGATATCAAAATTGGCCAGAGAGAAATGTCGTTATTTAGAAATGATATCCCATCAGGCTAACAGTGGACCTCTCATGAGAAACAATGTAGGCACAGAAAGAATGGGAAAATACATCCAAAGTGTTAAGTGAAAAACAGTTCCAACAAAGAATACTATACCTGGCAAGATTATCCTTCATATGGGAAGAAAAGACAAAAACATTCTCAGATAAACAAAACCTGACAGAATTTATGAACACCAGACCAGCTCTTCAAGAAGTTCTGAATGAGAGCTGCCCCAGGAAGACTAAAGACAGAGACACAGAAATAAGAGTCCAAAAACAACCAAGAAAATGGTCAGCTTAATGGTAGGGACAAGTCTGGAGTTGAACATTAAGTTCTAGATTTTAAACAGAAAGATTGAACTACAACTGAGGAGAGATTAATTACATGAGACTGAACTGGGGAATAGAATTTTATAATTTTTGAATAAATCATTACTGATTTTCTTCTATGCTTTGTTTTCCAGATTTAAGGATTTTTGTCTTCTCTTAAACTGATGATAGGTTCATCTCTTGGCTACTTGAACAGAATCCTAACCTTTTTCCTGACTTTAAGTCTTAAGCAAATTTCTCTTAACATTTTTAAATTTTTATTTTTTTAATTTTATTTATTAAAAATTTATTTTTAATTTTTATTTATTAAATCTAAAATTGTTTCTCTTAAAATTAAAATTATGTATTTAAAAAACCTTTTCTAATGACCGCAGTAAACTATGTAGCCTCAGCTAGGTGCTACTTTATTGTATGCTCATTCTACTGACTGTGTTTTACGTCTAAAGTCAGACACGTGTTCACAGATATGTATATGTCAACTGGACTTGCTATTGAAAGTATTTAGATTGGGACCAGCAGTTAGCGTAATGGCTATGTCACTGGACTCCTATGTAGTCGACAGCGGTTCGAGTCCCGAACCCGGTGACTTAAACTCACGCCGGGCACATGTGTGTGCATGACCAAGATCCTGAGAGGAGAATGGAGCATAAGGGATTGTGGCATGATCATTCCCCCATGGGGGGTGATTTCTTGCTTTCTGTCTCTCTGTCTCTCTCCGTCTTTTTTTGCAAGTGCGATGCCCTATAACAAAAACCTCTAAAAATAAAAGTATTTAGATTAATTAAGATATTTTTTGAATCAATAAAATGTGGGGAAAAACACATGGAAAGCAAGAGTAGATACCAGAGACAGTGTTGGAGGAAGGTGGGAAATGGCAGAGGGTGAGAAGTAGAGAAACCAGGGGAGGAAAAATAAAACAAAATATATAAGAAAAAAGTTAAGTAAAATATAAACGTAAAAAAGGAGATTATTTGCATATAGCCTATGTAAATCTTCTGATAGTTTAAATCATGTCTAGATTGCTGATAATACCTAATACAATGTAAATGCTATATAAATAGTTGTTACACTTAAAAAAATTAAAAATTAAAAAAAATTATGGATTTAGGGATGGATTTTGGGAGTAAGGGTTGCTAGTGTTGCCAAAGGGGAATGTTCACTAAAGGAATGAAGGGAGATTGGCTGGGGGCAGGTGGGGGTAATGGGAAGTCATTGAAAGTTTTCTCTATTGCCAGAGGGTACACGCACACATTCGGGGTGGGGGAAGAAGAGGAAGAGGAAGAAGGATGAGTGACCCCCAATGTGGCATGGTTATGCCTCAATCCTTTTTCCTTCATTTCTCCATCCCATTAGGACTTACAGCATGAACACTTATATGTCCTGTGTTTTTTTCTAACTGCCCAGGGCTGGAATTTGAACCATGGTCAACCATGTGGTATCCAGCTCTCCAAGTACAGCAGCTAATCATTTCTATGGAGCTGGCTACCATCAAAGGTTTTGAGTGATAGAATAGACTGATGGAACCTGGTAAAAGTGAGAAACTAAGCCCAGTTATTAAGATTTCTAGATCCATAAAGAAGGGACCTTGGCATTTTGTTTATTATCACATTACTTTCTTTGATTCTTCATGTCGGCAGAGGGAAGAAGACAGACTGGAGCACCTGAGACCAACTGACTTTCTGAGAACAAGAAAAGATTAATGATGTTCAATTTTGAGTGGTAGGTTTATAGACATTTATGTTAACCTCTGTCGTCTTCCATGATTTAAAAATTTTCTCAAATAAGAAAACAAAAGGAGCTAATAAAATAACCCAGATATGTAATAAGGCAAAAAAGGGATAAAAATGAAAAAGAGCATTATGGAAGAAATGTTGACAGGGCTTGGTGGCTTACTGGACATTGAGGACACGATGGAGGGAGACATCAGATGTCATTCCAACCTGGGAGGCTGCACCTGTGAAATGTCATTCAGTTCTTTTAAATGGCAGACCTAGAGATTTGCTGACTGAAACAGAGATGTGAGGAAGGGGTAGTGTCCTGCTTGGGGTGGGCATAGGACACTGGGAGATGCTGAGCCTGGGAAATGACTGACTCCGCATTATGCTCCCTTCAGTATCTTATAACTGAACACAGTGGGCACAGAGTGGATGCTTGGTAAATATTTGTTGAATAAATGCTGAACAAAGAAGAAAGATTTACACATGAGTGAAATGAATTTAAGAGGAAGACCTAGTTTTCTAAGTGAATTCAAGATTTTAGGTCTTAATAAATTGACCCTCGGAATTCATAGGTTGAATTGTTGACCAGTTGCCCCTTTAATAATCTCCAGGGAGCAATGGAGAGCAAAGAGCTAGCAGATGGGAGAACTTTGCTTTAAACTTCAAAAAAGAGAAACAGAGGGCCAGCAGGTGGTACGGTAGTTGAGGTGCTCGATTCATATATGACTGACTGTGAATTGCATCCCAGACCCAACAGATTGAAAATCATGCTGTGTGCATGTGTGCCCAAAATCCCAAGAGGAGAATCGAGAAAAAGGAAACTGTGGCATGGTCATCTCCTCTGGGGGAGGAGGGGTGGTTTCTTACTTTCCCTCTCTCTGTCCAGGGTATGTACTTGCCATAGAACAAAACTTAAACAAACAAGTAAATTTCATGGAAAATTTGTGTTATGAGTAAATAATTATGCATAAATTTCACTTTTTTTGTACCAAAAATGAACTTGGGTTTAATTCCATTTTCCTCCAAATTTTTGAAGACCTCCCACCCACTTCCATGCAACTGTAGGTTTGTTTATGGACTTCATTGGTTGGGTTCAGGTTGGCCTGTGGGCATCCAGTCCATCTGACACCTGCTACCTCCATATCTGTCTCCTGTGTGGGTGATGTACCCCTTTCTTTTGGCAGTGCCTCTCCTTGGCTGTGTTGACTGGACTAAATGTGACAGTGTTTTTTCTAAAGTGTCATTGAGCAGAGGATATCAGAGGAAGCCTGTGACACACCATTGAACTCCTTGGGTTTCTTACAGACTGTTTTTATGGGGTAGTCCCAGCGGAACCAGGTGACTTGTTGGGGGGTTGGCTTTAGATGTATGGGTGCTGTCACTAAGGAACAACTCTGAACCCTTCCTCTGCTCAGGGGCACAAGAGGAAAAACTGTAAGGTGTGATGCTTTGTTCTGAGGAATGACCCAGCTTACCTGCATTACTACAACCCTTCCAAGGTGGGTACCATGCTGCAATGCTTCAGATGCCCTTCTCCCAGTGATGCAGCCTGTGGCCGAGCTCCCTGGCTTCTCCAGCATCTGCAGGATGCTGTGCTGCTGCTCTGTGCCTTTCCTTCACTGTGCACACTGCTCTTCCTTTCATAATGGCATTGTGGCCTGCTCAGGGAATTGCTTCTGTGTCCCCTGCCCCAGAACTCCTGCTGGGAAGTATACCTTTCATTTGGAGGAAAGTGTCTTTCCATTTCCTTTATACTGCCTTTCCTACAGCCACAGATGGACCCATCCCTTATGCCTCAACTTCTTGTCCACACCTATGTTTGTAAAGTTTCTCTGAGCTTATAATATTTAAAACATAATTTTCTAACTTTAAAAAATTTATCCAAGAATTGTTAATCTGAGATTTCAGTATTACCACATGCTGACTTGATCTCATTCAGGTCAAAGTAAAAGGAAATGGCCTGTGAGTTGGGCTACTCAGCAGTGTGTTTGTAGAGTGTGGTTTTCATTCTTTATTTTGAAACAATAAAAACTAGGCAGTTGCTTCCTCCCTGAACTTCAATCAAGACCACTACCTAAGCTGAGGGTGGGTGAAGAAGACCCTTAGGCTCTGCAGGCCACAAAGAGGACCAAGGGCCAGCCTGAGGGGTCAATCACAGGGGCCATCCCAAAGTACCAACTGACCTCTTCATGAGTCATGTTGGCTTGATTACAGGCTAGAGTTCACACTCCCTGTGGCTACCTCAAATTCTTTTTAAAGTTAGAAATAAATGAACAAATGAATACAATAAACACTTTAGGTGGCCTGGACTTGTGCTCTAGTTGTTTCAGGAGCTGGATCCCACATCAAACTTGTGGTTCAAATCCCAGACACAGCAGCCTGAGAGGCACACTAGTACGTGGATGCCCAGGATCCTAAGAGATGGAGAGATGTAAAAGAAGGGATTGTATGTGATCATGCCCCAGTGGGAGATGCTTTCTCCTTTTTCCTCTCTCTCTGTATCTCTCTGTGAGCACACAAGCCCTCTAGGGGGAAAAAATATCACTTGGGTTTGTATTTGACACTCACCACAGTCCAAGTCAGCATACCTTCTTTATAGCCTAGATGAGTCCACTGCTTCTGCCCAGCTACCATCTGAAGGCATTTTGCCATTGATCTCCTCCCTGGCTTTGCCTTGCTTAAATAAATTTTATATATATATATATATATATATTCACACACACACACATATATACATATATATATATATATATATATATACACACACATACATACATATATATATATATATATATATATATATATATATACATATATATATATATATTTCTAATTGGTTGATAAGATGTACCCAAAGGAAGCCAGGGCATGTATTTCCTGGCAGAATGCTGATCAGAGACCCTGTTTGCAATGTCCCAGAAATGAAACGCAGATTGATCTTCAAGTGTGTTTAACTGAGTAATAGCAGCATTGGTGGGCACAGCTGCAGCTGGCTGTGAAAGGAAGAGGCCAAACTGCTTAACTGGTGCTTGTGCCTTGGTCATGGACATCCACATTCAGCCTCCTCATCTGGTGTAGATGATTGGTACTGACTTCTTTAGCTGGCCTGACTGAAGAGGGTTATAGGGCAGAGTGCAATTCTTCCCCATTTTTTTTTAAAAAGAATTATTCAATTTTACTTACTACTATTATTATTGTTGTTGTTGTTTAATTTGTCACAGGGTATGTGTGTTGACCAGAGTCAGAGAGAGAAAGAGGGAAATGAGAAAGAAAACCACCAGGTTCAGAACTCAAACCGTGGTCGGACATGAGGGAGTACAACGCCTTAACCAATACACCGCCTGCTGGCCTGCAGTAAATAAAAAATAATTGATTATTTATTTAATCATGGCAAAGCCAGGGAGTAGATCAATGGCAAAATGTCTTCGGATAGTAATTGGACAGATGGTAACTCTTCACTTTTGTGTGTTAACCAAATTCCTAATTATGTCTCCTTTTCTATGAAGGGTGACGGTGGTTTCTCTTCGTGGTTCACTGCTGTCTGCTCTGGAAGACAACAGCATTCCCACTGGCAAGATGGAACTTCTGCCCTGGCCTTTAGACCTCAGGGGCCTCCCTCCTGTATCTCAATAATGCCCCATTGATGGAAGACTGAGATTTGGGAGCCAAGGAGGGCTTTCTCACTGAGATGATGAAGGGTTGTGAATTTTGAAGCTGACTTCAGGACTACAGAGAAAGTCATGTGAGGAGTTCTTAGTGTTTTAAGAGTACAACTAAGGAATCCTTATCTTTAATATTCTGTCCCTGTGGTTTCTGTGCTGGTGGCCCAAAAGCTCCCACTTAAGAATAACAAGGCTCACCCAATGCTTTATAAAGGCTTACCTTTACTATCTGTTATCACACTAATTTCACAGGAGCCAGCTAAAGTAGGAAAATAATATTTTTACCTTAAGCATATGGAAATTTAGTTTCAAGTTCTTTTCCTGCTTTTAACATAAATGTACGGGATTCTGAATGAAACTGTAGATCTGTGGCTGGTGTAAGGTGGCAGGAAGGATCCCAGGAGAGTACAGGTACAATCATGGCAAGGGCCTAAGACACTGGCCAGGGAGAGGCAGTGTCCAGTGGGACTCCCTACCTGCATACATTTGTATTAAAAAGAACACTTTATTTGATTAGTTTTTGCCCCTATCTTAGATGACTTTCAGCTGCTTCAAGCTGAAAGAAGACATAGATACCTAATCACTGATTTTTTATTTTTATTTTTTTTCCTGCCTAGGGGTTAAAGGGAATGTTCAGGGAAATCTCTTCCAAGTGATTACTAAGGATGACACACACTGTTACATCCAGGCTAGCAGCAAGGCTGAGTGAGCAGACTGGATTGAAGCTATCAAAAAGCTAACACAAGGACCTGAGGGAATAGGACCAGAAATCCTCCCACCTACCAGGTGAAACAACATTTCCTGGAGAATAGATGTGCTAATTAAAACTTGAAATCTTTTTACATCGTGCCCTGCTTTGGAGTGAGATGCTGAAGAGGTACTCTAACAACAAAGGGCAGTGGTGCTGCTTCCTTCCCCATCTCCATGTTACCAACCCAGAAAGGCTAGGACAGCCTAGAGACAGTAGCGCCTGACTTCCACCCCTCATCACAGCTGCTGTGTCTTTGGCACCAAAGTAAGTTCCCCCTGTTAGAACACTAACACGGGCCACACCGTAATGCTAAGTAAACTCTAGCCTCTTGCAGCTCTCTCTGAAATGGTGTCAACTCAACTCCTTTGGGAGTAATAAAAACTGAATTTGTCTCTGGCTATTAGAATAATTGCAATTTCGGGAACCGCAGTTAATGTAATGGCTATGTCGCTGGACTCCCATGTAGTCAACCGCGGTTCACGTCCCGGACCCGGTGGCTTAAAACTCACGCCAGGCGCGTGTGCGTGAGTGCCCGAGATCCCAAGAGGAGAATGGAGGAGAAGGGATTGCGGTGTGGCTATCCCCCCTGGGGGGGTGATTTCTCGCTTTCTGTCTCTATGTCTCTCTCTGTCTGTCTGGCAAGTGCATGCACCCTTTAGCGAAAACCTCTCCAAAAAATAAAAAATAAAAAAGAATAACTGCAATTTAATAACTTTCAAAGTTTTCCTACCTTTGATGATGTATGTATTATACAACTTAGTGAGTTATTGGACAAGTCATGATGTAGTTTTCTAAGCAAAAATGCGTCATGATTTTTCTGACAACCCAGTATTATGGAAACATCCTCTGTCACTAAGATATCTTAATGTGAGAATGGAGACAAAACAAATACTATTATGTTTTAGAAAACTGGCTTGCTGGGACCAGCAGTTAGCGTAATAGCTATGTCGCTGGACTCCCACATAGTCGACCGCGGTTCGAGTCCCAGACCCGGCGGCTTAAACTCACACCGGGCGCGTGTGCGTGCGTGCCCAAGATCCCGAGAGGAGAATGGAGGAGAAGGGATTGCGGCATGGCCATCCCCCCTGGGGGGTGATTTCCTGCTTTCTATCTCTCTGTCTCTCTCTGTCTGTCTGGCGAGCGCACGCGCCCTATAGCAAAAAAACCTCTCCAAAAAAAGAAAAAAAAAAAAAAAAGAAAACTGGCTTGCATGATATCCTGCAGAAAATAAACCATGAACTCAGTTGAAGCCATTAGTTACACACAGAAAGGAAAAAATACAGATTTTCTATTTAAAAATATGGGTATTTAGAAAGAGATGCAGAGCAGGAGCTCTCTTAAAAGACAGAGAAAGACATATATGGAAAAGAGTTAAATCAAGGCATGAAATTTTGGTTTTAAAATGAATATTGACTGAGACAAAGATACCAAGAAACTTCACCCACTGAAGTAGTAAAACATCAATATCATACAGTATTTTAAATAATATTTTTCTTACATTCAAGTTTAACCATAACATAACTATTGCCAGCATCCTTGCCAAGTATGACTGCTTGGACTTCCTTTCATATGGATAAAATGTATACCTTACATTTAAAGGAAGTGGGTACTCACAAGGTACTTCAGTAAAAATTAAACTCCTAAATGGCTTGAACTATCTCCTTTTAGTATTATTATTATCTTTATTTTAATTTATTATATACATGCAATTACTGTACGTGACTACGGCTTATAAAATGAATTTACCCACAATGAACATACTTTCCACCAGTGCAGCCGAAGATATCATACATGTTATCATCAACAGATAATCCTCCATTTTTGTTTCCCTCAAATATCTTGCCTCTATTTTTCTCTTTCATTCCTTTCCTCTCACTCTCCCCCAACTCCCACCCTCTTCCCATGTTGTCTCCAGAGTTTATAACTGTTTTCCATGCTTCTGTATCCTCTAAACTTTACCTTTCTACCATAGAGTGTGGATAGTCAGAATATATTAAGTGGAGAAATACAATATCTCTCTTTCATAGCCTGGCTTGTTTCACTTAGAAGTAAGTCTTCCATATTTGTACACTTGCCACCAAATGCCAGGGGTTTTTTGTTTGTTTGTTTGTTTTTGTTATTTTTTTGGCTGAGTAGTATTCCATGGTGTATATGTTCCACAATTTTTCAATTAATTCATATGTTCATGGACATTTGGATTGGTTCCATGCATTAGTAATTGCAAATAATGCCACAATAAATATAGATGGACAAACACTTTTTCGACTGAGCATTTTCCTGTTCTTTGGGTAGTGCCCAGGAGTCAAATTATGGGTAATAATTGTAGTTTTATTTGTAGATCTTTGAGAAATATCCATATTGTTCTCTATAGTGTCTGTACTAATTTATATTCCCACTAACAGTGTAGGAGATTTCCCTTTTCACCATGGCCTCATTAGCACATATCATGTTTTGTTCTTTTATTTTCAGTCATTCTGACTGGAGTTAGGTGGTATCTCATTGGGTTTTGATTTGCATCTACCTTATGATAAGGGATGTTGAGCATTTTTTCATAAGCTTTTTGGCTATTCATATGTCTCCCTTAATGAGTTTCTTTTCAGCTCATTTTTCTGTCTTTTAATTGGTTGATTTTTTTCTTTTTTAAGTAAGCTGCTTGAGTTCCCTGTGTATTGTGGTTATCAGGGCCTTATCTGACACATAGTTTCCAAAAATATTCTCCCATTCCAAGGGTTGTCAATGTACAATAATTACTGTACATAATTTTGCTGTGCAGAAACTTCTTAATTTGATGTAATTCTACTTGTCTCTTTTTGGGGTATTGCCTGTGCTGTCGGGGTCTTATTTAAGAAGTCTTGGTTGATCTTATGTCTCCTAGAGTTTCTCCAGTGTTTTCCAGCAAGAGTTTTACAATTTGAGGGTTTAAGTTTATATCTTTTATCCACTTTGAGTTAATTTTTGTTAATGGTAAGAGATAGGGTCCAGATTCATCTTTCTGCAGGTGATTATCCAGTTTTTCAAACACCATTCACTAAACAGGTTTTTTTTGTTTCCCCCTAGTGGATTGACTGGTGACGTTTATCAAAAATCAGTTGGTGGGACTAGCAGTTAGTGTAATGGCTATGTCGCTGGACTTCTCTGTGGACTAGCAATTAGTGTAATGGCTATGTTGCTGGACTTCTCTGTAGTCAACCTCAGTTCGAGTCCCAGACCCAGTGGCTTAACCTCACGCCAGATATGTGTGCGTGTGTGCCCAAGATCCCAAGAGGAAAATGAAGGAGAAGGGATTGCAGCATGGCTATACCCCCTGGGGGGTGATTTCTTGCTTTCTGTCTCTCTGTCTTTCTGGTGAGCACACGTTCCCTATAGCAAAAACCTCTTCAAAAAAAAAAAAATCAGTTGGCTATATGTCTTGATATTTATTTCTGGGGTCTCTATTCTGTTCTATTGGTCCACCTTTCTGTTTTTGTATCAATACCATGCTGTTTTTATTATTACCATTTTGTAATATAGCTTAGGGTCAGGCAGAGAGATGCTGCCTACTCCACTCTTCATATGCGGGACTTTTTGGCAATATGGGATCTATTATGACTCCAGACAAGTACTATGATTGTCTTTTCTAGGTCTGTGAAGACTACCTATGGTAATTTGATTTGGATTGCATTAAATATGTAGATTAATTTAGATATTATTGCCATCTGTGAAGACTACATATGGCAATTTGATTTGGATTGCATTAAATATGTAGATTAATTTGGATATTATTGCTATTTTGATTATATTAATTGTTTCAATACAGGAACATAGGATACCTTCCACTTTTTTGTGTCATTTTCAATTTCTTTTTTAGATTTTCATAGGTTTCTTCATGGAGGTCTTTGACTTCTTTTGTCAGATTTATTACTATGTATATTTTACTTTTCGTGGTTATGGTAAATGGGATTAATTTCTTCAGTTCTACCTCAGTCTGCTTGTTGTTCATATATAGATATGATATAGATTTTTGTATGTTGATTTTGTATCCTGCCACTTTACTGTATTCATTTATCACTTCCAGGAGTTTTATTGAGAATATCTTTGGGTCTTTTATGTACATACTCATGTCATCTGCAACAGAGATAATTTTCACCTCTTCTTTCCCTATTTGAAAGCCCTTTATTTTACTCTTTTCTGATTATATTGTTTAGGACTTCCAGCATTATATGGAAAAGGAGTGGAGAAAGTGAGTGGCCTTGTCTCATAGTAATTTTTATCAAAAAAGCTTTCAGCTTCTCCCCATTTAATTTGATGTTAGCTATAGGTTTTTGAGAGATGGCTCTTATAGTGTTAAGAAATGACTCTTCTATGCTGATTTTGCTGAGAGTCTTAATCATGAAGGAATGTTGTATTTTATCCAATGCTTTTCTGCATCGATTGATGTGATCGTATCATTTTTTTTTTTTTGTGAGAGGTTTATGCTATAGGATGCGTGCGCTCGCCAGACAGACAGAGAGAGACAGAGAGATAGAAAGTGAGAAATCACCCTTCGGGGGGATGGCCACGCTGCAATCCCTTCTCCTCCATTCTCCTCTTGGGATCTTGGGCACGCACGCACACGCGCCCTGCATGAGTTTTAAGCCACCGGGTCCGGGACGCGAACCGCGGTCGACTACATGGGAGTCCAGCGACATAGCCATTACGCCAACTGCTGGTCCCGATGGTATCATTTTTATCTTTCTCGTTATTAAATTGGTGTATTGGGTCTGGTTTTTCATCCCTGGAATAAAATCTATTTTGTCATTGTGTATAATCTTTTTATATGTTTTTGGATAAAATTTACTAGTGTCTTGTTCAGAATTTTTGCATCTATATTCATCAGAGTTATCAATCTGTAGTTTTCTTTCTTTTTTTCTAATGTCCTTATCTATTTTGGGGATGAGGTTAATGGAGGCCTTATAAAATGAATTTGGGAAAGTTTCTACCTTTTGGATCTTTATAAATAGTTTGGATATAATGGGGGTTAACTCTTCTTTAAAAGGTTTATAGAATTCAGAATTGAAGCCCTTAGGACAATGGGCTTTTCTTTGTTTGGAAGTTACTTAGTAATTATTCGATCTCATTGCTTTGTATGGGTTTATTCAGACTTTCTATGTCCTGCTGATCCAATCTTGGTAGAATATATGTGTCCAGGAATTTGTCCACCTCATCCAGTTTTTCTTGTTTGTTGGTGTATAGTCACTCATTGTATTCTCTAGAGGTGTTTTGTGTTTCTATTATATCTTTTGTAATATTGCCATTGTCATTGTGCATTCAATTTATCTGGTTCTTTTCCTCATCTTAATTAGCCTATCTAGTGGTATATCAATTTTGTTTATCTTTTCAAAGTACTAGCTTTGGTTTCATTTATGTTCTGTATAGTTCATTTATTTTCTATTTTGTTTATTTGTGCATGAATCTTTATTATTGCTTTACCCCTGGCAGTTTTTGTTGTTGTTTTTGCAATTCCCTGAGGCATGATGTTAAGTTATTCATTTGCCTCCTTTCCATCTCTTTCTTATGTACACTAATTGCTATAAACTTCTCTCTTATGACTGCTTTTGCTGTGTTGTATATGCTTTGGAAGCTCGTATTTCCATTGGTTTCAATGGATCTTTTGACTTCAGTCTTAATTTCTTCAGTAGTTGTGAAGTCATTCAGGCATAGGTTGTTTAGTTTCCATATTTTTGTGTATTTTCAAGTTTTTTTTTCTGAAGTTAATATCAAGTTTAATTCCATCATGGTAGGAGAAGATGGTGAATATAGTTTCTATACTTTTGAATCTGTAAAGTCTTGTTCTGTGCCCCATCATGTGATCTATCCTCGAAAATATTCCATTCACATTTTGGGTGCTCCTGAGTTGGGTGCATAGATATTTATAAGCATTATATCTTCTTAACGAATTATCCCTTTTCCTACTGTATAATGCTCTTAATTGTTTCTTTTTACAGTTTTTGTCTTAATGTCTATTTGGTCTAAAATAAGTATTGGGTCTCCAGCCCTTTTTTTGTTTCTATTTGCATGGAATACCTTTCTCCAGCCCTTCATTTTAGTCTATGTATGTCTTTATCCACAAGGTGCATTTCTTGTAGGCAACAGATAGAGGGTTTATTGTTTTTTAACCTGTCGAGTCAATCTGTGACTCTTGATTAGATCATTTAGTCCATTAACATTCAACATTATTGATATTCCAAGACTTATTCCAGTCATTATGTTAGTCATTTTCTTAGTTGTTTTCTGTTCTCTTATTTCTGCCTGTTTCTCTTTCATATTCCTGGTATAGAACTCCCTTCATTATTCATTGACGAGCTGGTACAATGTTGGCAAATTCTTTCAGGCATTCTTTATCTGAGAATGTTTGCATCTTTTCTTCCCATTTGAAGGATAATCTTGCCGTGTATTGTAATCTCAGTTGATGTTGTTTTTCTTTTAATGCTTTGAGTATATTTTCCCATTCTTTCTTTGCCTATATTGTGTCTGGTGAGAGGTCTGATGTTAGCTGGATAAGATAACATTTGGGGTTCTTTGTGTTTCTTGGGTCTGGATGTTTGAATGCTTTTCTAAAGTTGGAAAGTGTTCTTCCAGGATTTTATGGAATAGTTTATCAATACCCTTATTATTTTCTTCACCTTCTGGGATACCAATTATTCAGATGTTTGGCCATTTAATGGCATCTATTATTTTCCATATATTATCCTCAATCTTTTGGTTATTTTTTTTCATTCTTCTCGGTGATTTTTTCTAGGTTACAGATTTTGTCTTCTAGATCTGAGATTCTATCTTCCTGTGATCTAATCTGCTTTTGAAACTTTCAAGGGAATTTTTTATTTCCTGTATTACAACTTTCATCTCTAACAGTTCTTTTTGATTCTTTCTATGGTGTCTACTTCTTCTTTCAATCCATGGAATGACTTCATATCTCAGAGCTCATCAGCTCTTTTCTCTTCTACAGTTCGTCTTTTTTCTCTTGAATCTCATTTAGTTTTGTCTCTGAATATTCTGAATTGTTTAACTGACATTTCCACAAGTTCTATTGTACTGTCTGTGAATGATGAGGAGTTGTTCTTTTCCCTTGGGGGAGAGTTTTTTTTTTTTTTTTATTTTTTTGGAGAGGTTTTTGCTATAGGGCGTGTGCACTCTCCTGAAAGACAGAGAGAGACAGAGAGACAAAAAGTGAGAAATCACCCCCCCCCCAGGGGGAATGGCCACACCACAATCCCTTCTCCACCACTCTCTTCTCGGGATCTTGGGCAAGCACGCACATGCACTCAGCATGAGTTTTAAGCCACCGGGTCCAGGACTCGAACTGTGGTCGACTACATGGGAGTCCAGTGACATAACCATTACGCCAACTGCTAGTCCCGGTAGAGATTATTTTTTAGTTTCTCCTATTTCTTGTGTCTCTGTGCTGGTTTCTGGTCATCTGATGTCTTATGTATTTCTTTATAATTTCTTCTAATTAATTTTGAGAGTTCTAGGTGTTCAGGAGCAGGTGAGCCACAGTATCTCTGCAGTTCTGTCTTTATGATGTTCACCCTGCAACCTGCACTGTCATTGCTGGAGCTGGATATTCCAATGGCTGCCCAGTTTCTTGAGGATTGATAAACCTGGGGCTGAGATGCTGGATTTCAGCTAGGAAAGAAAGTAGGGGTTGTGCTGCCTGCTTCAGAAAACTAAGAAGTCTTAAAGCATTCCTGAATGTGCAAAAGGTTGCAAGAAGTATAAAGCAGTCTCTGGCTTCAGTTTTATCACTGTCTGCCACTGTGCAAGTTCTGGGGCTAATGGTGGAGAAGGGAGTTGGGAACTGGATGGTCTGGATGGCACTCAGAGCAACTGGAAGTCGGTGGAGGTCGCAAAGCAGTCTCCAGCCTCAGTAGTCTCACTGGCTGCCACTGTACAAGTTACATGGCTACTGGTGGAGGAGGAAGATGATTATTTTCTTCTTATGCCTAACAATTTACTACCTATCAACTTTCTGTGGTCTGTAGGGAAAATGACGGGGGTTTGTGCATCTGCTGATTAAATTTCTCTATGTCTCCCCTCTGTTTTCAAGACTTAAAAAAGATGGCATTCTGCAGAGCTTTAGCAACAAAACAGAGATGCCAGCTCTTCAGGCCCAGCAAAAAGAGTAGGAGCTGACAGAGAAGGTACAGTAAGTGGAGGCCCAGCATGACATAACTGGTAGGTGGTAGGGAAAGATTAGACCAGGCCGCACCTTCCTGTGAAGTGACATGGGGAACACCTGTAACCTTTGGCTGGCCTAAAGCAGCAGGTGCTAACTGCACCAGAGGCTCTGATTTACATATTAGTTTAAAAGAGAAGATGGAAAGTATCGCCCACTGTCTGTTGATTTCAGAGTGCTGCTCTCACTTCTGTTGTACCATCTGAATTATAAGTTTATTTTTCCTGTGTTTAAGAAACATAAATCTGAAGAGACTATAACAAAGTAGAAAAACATAGGGCTTGTTGACTGGGTTTTCAGGCACACGTTATATAAAAAAATAGCATCAGAAGCTCTGTAAGACATGCTCTGAGTTTACAGTTAGAGTCTCCTGAATAGCACTGAACATTTCCCACAGGACACACATTCCATGTACTCTAAAAGCCTAATGAGTTTGTGTCTGCATCCAAACTAGAGAAAATCTTTAGCCATTAATCAGTTCGTAATTCACTGTTGCAGCTGGATGTAGTTTAGCGGTTCCAAATTGATATGCTCCTTTATTTAATCTTTGCTGTTTAGAACATTTTTACTATTTGTATGATTTCCCCACCTCCCCTAACCCAATCTAGAGTGATGTTTAACCTTTTCCATTCTCAAGTTCTCATAATTGCTATTAAAATTCCCTAATATTGACCCTAGAATTGACCACATCTAGTAGGTTCACTAGAAATTGTCATCTTTCGTCACATTGGCACTGTTCTGCAGAATGAGTTGGTCAATAACTTTTTACCTTTAATTTGAAAGTAAAATGCACTTTGAAAACAGGCCATTTGACTTCTTCTGAATCATTATGTAGTTCCTTTCATTTTTGAGTTGTGTGTTCACAGACAGTGTTAGTCAAAACAAGACAGTGACTGTCATTATAATTCCACACTACATACTCCATGCTGATGGTACTATTAAAACAAAGGTTTAATAGATTCTGTCTCTTCTAGAAAAAATATTGATTAATGTTAATGCCTTGATTTATTTTGCTTTGTATTCTGTATATTTTTCCTAATAATTAGCTAAAATTTAAAAGAAATAGTGGATCCATTAAAACTTACACTTAGAGGTACTTTTTTCATTATTTTGTGTATATTGTATTTGATAACATGATAAAAAATTATTTTTTATCCTATAGGTAAAACATTGCTAACACAAAATTTATTAAACTACTTATTAAGAAGCAAATGTCAAATTGAGTCACATAATTCCTTCCAGCACTTTTAGTAGAGATTTTCTTCTAATGGCATTTGACCAGAAGAAATGAGAACTCACTGGATTTACTAAATGTTTTTCCACTAAAAACAAAAAGAGAAAATTATAGGAAAAATTATTGGTTTATTCTAGAGATGCAAGGGTGGTTCAATATATGCAAAACCATAAATGTAATGCACCATATTAACAGAAAGAAAGATAAAAACCATATGGTTTTAATCGATTGGGGAAAGCATTCGACAAAATACAACATGCCTTTATGATCAAGACTCTCAGTAAAATTTGCATAGAAGGACCACTTCTCAGCATAATAAAAGCCATTTATCCCAGACCTTCCTGGACTGCCAGCAGGCAATAGCGTCTCCTGCAAGCCTCTGGCCAGCAAGGGACACTGAGGGAGGGTCACCTCTGACCCCCACCCCACTTCCAGACCCCCAGGTCCCAGACTCCACCTTCTAGACCTTCCTGGACTGCCAGCAGGCAATAGCGTCTCCTGCAAGCCTCTGGCCAGCAAGGGACACTGAGGGAGGGTCACCTCTGACCCCCACCCCACTTCCAGACCCCCAGGCCCCAGACTCCACCTTCTAGGTAGGTAGCCAGGATCTCCTTAAGGCGGGTTTTTTTTTTCTCTTTTCTTTTCCCTTGACCCCCCTGCATTCTCTTTTTAACACCTAGCCCTCCTTCTCCCCCCAGACCTTCCTGGACTGCCAGCAGGCAATAGCGTCTCCTGCAAGCCTCTGGCCAGCAAGGGACACTGAGGGAGGGTCACCTCTGACCCCCACCCCACTTCCAGACCCCCAGGCCCCAGACTCCACCTTCTAGGTAGGTAGCCAGGATCTCCTTAAGGCGGGTTTTTTTTTTTTTCTCTTTTCTTTTCCCTTGACCCCCCTGCATTCTCTTTTTAACACCTAGCCCTCCTTCTCCCCCCAGACCTTCCTGGACTGCCAGCAGGCAATAGCGTCTCCTGCAAGCCTCTGGCCAGCAAGGGACACTGAGGGAGGGTCACCTCTGACCCCCACCCCACTTCCAGACCCCCAGGCCCCAGACTCCACCTTCTAGGTAGGTAGCCAGGATCTCCTAAAGGCGGGTTTTTTTTTTTTCTCTTTTCTTTTCCCTTGACCCCCCTGCATTCTCTTTTTAACACCTAGCCCTCCTTCTCCCCCCAGACCTTCCTGGACTGCCAGCAGGCAATAGCGTCTCCTGCAAGCCTCTGGCCAGCAAGGGACACTGAGGGAGGGTCACCTCTGACCCCCACCCCACTTCCAGACCCCCAGGCCCCAGACTCCACCTTCTAGGTAGGTAGCCAGGATCTCCTTAAGGCGGGTTTTTTTTTTTCTCTCTTTTCTTTTCCCTTGACCCCCCTGCATTCTCTTTTTAACAGCTAGCCCTCCTTCTCCCCCCAGACCTTCCTGGACTGCCAGCAGGCAATAGTGTCTCCTGCAAGCCTCTTTCCTTTCGTTGCATATTGTCCTCTCCTCCTTATTTTTTACCGTGCCAGACAGCCTAGACAGGCCTAGAATCATATATCTGAAATTTCCTAGGAAGGTAAGTGTCTTTGGGATCCTCCCTAGTACTGATCCCCTTTGAAAAAGGAGATTCTGCTTGTTAGACATTTCTGTAGAGTTCTCTGCCTGAAAACACATTGGTAAAAACAACAGAAGAGAGACTTCAACAAACAGCTATTCCCATCAAAAAGGAAAGACTCTTCCTTCTCGTGGGACAAAAGTTCTCCCAAGAAGTCTTTAAAAGGGAAGGAATCCTCCAATGGCTAAAGGTAGAAAAAGAGCCTCAGGTCTGAATAAACAAGAAAATATGTCTCCAACAAAGGAAAATGCCCCTCCATGTCTCGTAAATATGGAGGACGTTACCAAAATGACAGACACAGAATTCCGAACATTCATGGTGACCAAATTCTGTGAATTGGAAAAAAAAAGAGACAACAAACTACAGGAAATTAGGAAGTCCTTCCAGGATATGAAAGAAGAAATGGATACTCTGAGAAAGAATCAGGTGGAACTATTAGAGATAAAGTCTATAATACAAGAAATCAAAAACTCTCTGGAAAGTATTAAGAGCCGATTAGACCATGCTGAAGATCGAATCTCTGATGTAGAAGATAAAACCTCTGATCTAGAAAAAAACTACAAAAAGATCGAGAAAATAACTAAAAAACATGAGGATAATATACGAGAAATACTAGACTCTATTAGACGCCCAAACATCAGAATAATCGGCATCCCAGAAGGTGAAGAAACTAATAGCGGAATGGAAAATCTATTCCATGACATCTTGGAAGAAAATTTCCCAAGCCTAGAGAGGCACCGAACCATCCGGACCCAAGAAATACAAAGGACCCCAAATAGAATCAACCCCAGAAGATCTTCCCCAAGGCACATCTTAGCCAGGCTGTCTAACGTCACAGAAAAAGACATGATACTAAAACTGGCAAGAGAGAAACGAGAAATAACTTACAAAGGCCATCCCATAAGACTAACACCAGACCTCTCATCAGAAACAATGCAAGCAAGAAAAGAATGGGAAGACATACTGAAAGTGTTAAGAGAGAAACAATTTCAGCCAAGACTATTATACCCTGCAAGATTATCCTTCATTTGGGAAAAAAAGATTAAAATCTTCTCAGACAAACAAAACCTGAAAGAATTTGCCAACAGCAGACCAGCTCTTCAAGAAATCCTGAAGAAAGTACTGTTTCAGGAAAACTAAAGACGCAACAGCCAGAAACAAAGAAATAACAGGCAACTAAGACAATGGCTAACTTAAATGTCGGTACAGACCCTATAACATCGATAATAACATTGAATGTTAATGGGTTAAATTCTCCAATCAAGAGACACAGACTGGCTGAATGGATAAAAAAACAGAAACCCTCTATCTGTTGCCTACAAGAAACCCACCTCATGGGAAAAGACATACATAGACTGAAAGTGAAAGGTTGGAAAAAGGTTTTCCATGCAGTTGGGAACCAAAAAAGAGCTGGAGTTGCGATACTAATTTCTGACAAAATAGGCTTTAAAACAAAAAGTGTCCGAAGAGACAAAGAAGGGCACTATATCATAGTAAAAGGCTCTATAGATCGAGAAGATATAACGCTAATTAATATCTATGCTCCTAACACAGGAGCACCCAAATATGTGAAGGAAAGATTGTTAGATCTGAAAGGGGAGATAGACTGCAACACACTAATTGTTGGAGATCTCAACACCGCATTATCCCCTCTGGACAGATCATCTAAGCAAAAAATAGGTAGAGAGATCAAGGACCTAAATGATACCATAAATCAATTGGACTTAACAGACATCTATAGAACTTTCCACCCAAAAACCACAAGATATAGTTTTTTCTCACCCCGACATGGAACTTTCTCGAAGATTGACCACATCATAGGACACAAAGCAAGCCTCTGCAGATTCAGAGGCATAGAAACTATTTCCAGCATCTTCTCTGACCATGATGGAATTAAACTTGAGTTTAATTTCAAGAGAATTCCTCAAAAATACCTAAAAACATGGAAACTAAATAACCTACTCCTGAATGACTCCACTATTACCGAAGAAATAAAGTCCGAAATCAAAAGATTCATGGAAGCCAATGACAATGAAGATACAAGTTTCCATAATCTTTGGGACACTGCCAAAGCAGTCATAAGAGGGAAGTTCATAGCAATTAGTGCACATAAGAGGAAGACAGAGAAAAGGCTAATGGATCACCTAACATCAAGCCTTAGAGAATTGGAAAAGCAACAGCAAAAAAATCCAAAAAATTACGGGAGAAAGGAAATAATAAAGATCCGAGCAGAAATAAATGAAATAGAAAATAAACGTACTATACAGAAAGTAAGTGAAAGCAAAAGCTGGTTCTTTGAAAGGATAAACAAAATTGGTACCCCACTAGCGAGACTTATTAAGAAGAAGAGAGAAAGGAACCAGGTGAATCAAATCTGCAATGAGGCTGGTAACATAACAACAGACATGGTAGAAATTCAAAACATCATTAGAGGATACTTTGAACATCTATACGCTAAGAAACAAGATAATCTGGATGAGATGGACAAATTCCTGGACAAATATAATCTACCAAGAATGAGCCAGGAAGAAATAGAAAGTCTGAATAGGCCCATAACAAGCCAGGAGATTGAATCAGTAATAAGTAACCTCCCAACAAAGAAAAGCCCTGGCCCCGATGGATTCACCTCTGAATTCTACAAAACTTTCAAAGAAGAGTTAACTCCCATTCTGCTCAAATTATTTCTAAAGATCCAAAAGGGTGAATCTCTCCCTAATTCATTCTATGAAGCCTCTGTCACCCTCATCCTCAAAACAGATAAAGACAGGACAAGGAAGGAAAACTATAGACCAATATCTCTGATGAACATAGACTCAAAGATTCTCAACAAGATACTAGCAAATCGTATTCAACAACTTATACAGAAGATCATACACCATGATCAGGTAGGCTTTATTCCAGGAATGCAAGGTTGGTTCAACATACGCAAAACCATAAATGTAATACACCATATTAATAGGAAGAAAGACAAAAACCATATGGTCACATCGATTGACGCAGAAAAAGCATTTGATAAGATACAACATCCCTTCATGATCAAGACTCTTAGCAAAATCGGCATAGAAGGGCCATTTCTCAATACAATAAAAGCCATCTATGAAAAACCCATAGCGAACATCATCCTGAACGGAGAAAAGCTGAAAGCTTTCCCACTAAACACAGGAACAAGACAAGGATGCCCACTTTCTCCTCTCCTTTTCAATATAGTACTGGAAGTCCTCGCCAACGCAATCAGAAAAGAGGAAAAAATAAAGGGCATTTGAATAGGAAAAGAAGAGGTGAAACTCTCTCTATTTGCAGATGACATGATTGTATACATAGAAGACCCAATGGTCTCCATGGAAAAACTACTGGAAGTAATACATGAATTCAGTAAAGTTGCAGGATATAAAATCAATATACAGAAATCGATAGCATTTCTATATACGAATAACAGGCAGACTGAGATAGAACTGAAAAAACTTATTCCGTTTACCATAGCCACTAAAAGTATAAGATATTTAGGAATAAATCTAACCAAAGAAGTTAAAGACCTCCACAAGGAAAACTACGAGAAGGTAAAAAAAGAAATTGAAAATGACACAAAAAAATGGAAGGACATCCCATGTTCATGGATTGGAAGAGTTAATATAATCAAAATGGCAATTTTACCCAAATTAATCTACCTATTTAATGCAATGCCAATCAAAGTACCAGACACATTCTTCACAGATCTAGAAAAGACAATCTTAAAATTTGTCTGGAATCATAAAAGACCCCGTATTGCCAAAGCACTTCTACACAAGAAGAATGGAGTGGGTGGCATCTCAATCCCCGATCCAAAAATATATTACAAAGCTGTGGTAATAAAGACAGCATGGTATTGGCACAGAAACAGGCATGTGGACCAATGGAACAGAATAGAGTCCCCAGAAATAAGTGCCCAAACATACAGTCAACTGATCTTTGACAAGGGGTACCAGTCAATCCAGTGGGAAAATGAAAGCCTCTTCAGCAAGTGGTGCTGGAGAAACTGGACTTCCACTTGCAGAAAGATGAATCTGAACCCCTACCTCTCTCCTTTGACAAGAATCAAGTCAAGGTGGATCAAGGATCTAAATCTAAGACCTCAAACTATAAAGCTGCTCCTGGAGAATGCTGGGGAAACTCTGGGAGACATTGGTGTAGGGAAAGACTTCCTAAAGAAGACCCTCAAAGCAGAGTCCATCGTCCACAAAATAGACAAGTGGGATTACATCAGACTAAGAAGTTTCTGCATGGCCAAAGACACAGTAGTTAGTGTGAATCGACAGCCCTCAGAATGGGAAAATATTTTTGTAAATGCTGCATCAGATAAGGGACTGATAACCAGAATACACAAGGAACTAAAAAAGGTGTTTGGAAAAAAGATGAGCAACCCTATTAAAAGATGGGAGAAGGAGATGAAGAAAACACTCTCTAAAGATGACATACGAATGGCCAAAAGGCATATGAAAAAATGTTCAACCTCCCTCATCGTAAGGGAAATGCAGATAAAAACAACAATGAGGTACCACCTAACCCCAGTCAGATTGTCTAATATTAAAAAAACAAAAAATGATAAGTGTTGGCGGGGGTGTGGTGAAAGGGGAACTCTTTTACACTGCTGGTGGGAATGTAGATTGGTCCAACCACTGTGGAGAATAATTTGGAGATTCCTCAAAAATCTACAGATAGATCTGCCATATGATCCAGAGATCCCACTCCTCGGTATCTACCCAAAAGACAGAAGAATCCTTCATTGGAAAAGTGCTTGCACATCGATGTTTATTGCGGCACTATTCACAATTGCTAAGTCATGGAACCAACCCAGATGCCCCCGTATGGAGGAATGGATTGAAAAACTGTGGCACATATACTCTATGGAATACTACTCAGCCATAAAAACCAACAGAGCCCTGGCTTTTGACAGAAAGTGGAAGAATATGGAAGATGTACTGCTGAGTGAGGCAAGCCAGGCTATGAAGGAGAGACATTGTATGTCCCCCACTTAACATATACCGTTTGTCTGCATTCTATGTCTGAAACTGATTGACCAACAGTTGAACAAACACAAGAGATGGGTGTGAATGTCAGATGAGGTGTATGTGGAGGAGTGGGGCCCAACGAAAGACATTTGGAGAAGGGATACAGAGGTAGAGCATTGACGGGATGGGGAGGTGTGGTGTTATCTGTTGAAGATATTTCGATCAACGGGTCTGGGGAGAAATGTTCACATATCGAAATGGTCTCATTGTAAGCCAAACAATATGATTGAAAGTATATACAAAAATAAATAAAGTAATTAATAAAAAAAATAAAATAAAATAAAAAAATAAAAAAAAAAACTGTGACACATATACTCCATGGAATACTATTCAGCCATAATAAAATAAGACCTTGGAATTTGGTAGAAAGTGGATGAATATAAAAAATTTGTTGCTGAATGAAGCAAGACAGGCTATGAAAAAGAGACATTGCATGTCTCCACTTAACGTATACCAGCTGTCTGCACTCTATGGTAGAGACCAGAAGACTAGAAAACATAAAAGTATTAAAAATTGTAATGGATGCTAGAGACCAAGTGGAAAGAGACTGTGAGAGGGGAAGAGCGTAGGAAATTTGGGGGGGGGGGAATGGGGAGGTAAGACACTTGTAGGACACAGATAAGTTTTATTATCTTTTGATGAGGATGTGTATGTTGGTCTCAACTGGGCTGGACTGAGGTGTATATCATGCTGGGTAAAGTCTCTTCACAATCTAAATAATGTATAGTGATTTAATGTATGAATAATAAGAAGAATATATAAATTTTTTAAAAAGTTACCTAATGACTATAGAAAATGTGTAGTGGTCCACAAACTTTAGCACTCTATGTATGCAGAAACACTGCATGTAACTACGACCTTAAAATCTTATGTTGGTGGGGGTTTGTTGTTATTTCTAGAAAATGAACAGTTTTCATTGCTGATCACAAAGAACACATTTTTGACAAAGTTAGAGGAAGAGTGCTGGACCAAATCTCACAAAAAGAAGGTAGGTAGTGTTGTACAATACTTTCAGAGCAATTTTTATGTGATTACTGTAATTTTTCCATAAAAAATAGCATTTCTACAATTTTATAGTCTGATATCAAAATTAGATATCTGTTGGTATATATAATCTGTAAAAATATCTTATCTATATGGACATTTTCTTAATTGTTCTTTCACTTTGATTTTTTTGTGATTATGTATATGTACATTTATTTGACTTTTTAATATGGAAAATTGAAAATTATAGAATTTCAGAAAACAGAAGTCAAGATGGCAATTATTCTAATAAAAAAATACAGATATATTAAGTTATTTTAAAATCTTATGTTGATATAGCTAAGACATTTTAATTTATTACCACAGCTATCCATGAATAAATAAAGCTATCTTTAGGTCAAATAATAATAAGTAAAATGATTTTGTATACAAAGTAGATGACACCTTTGACATGAATAAACTCAAATCATCCTTTCCTTCTCATAAAAGTGTTTTATTTTAATACAACAGTGATCATTCATTTTATAGGTACACTACACTTTTATAAATCCAACAATTGGGATCCTACTTTTTTCTGCACATTTTCTAGTCAGATTATCTGAATGAGTGAATTATTCCATATGCTAAATTGCAAGGCTCCTAAGCCCTCATCTCACTTCTCACAACAACTGTGTAAGTCTTGGCCAAATTTATTTGACATATTTGGACCATAGTTTTCTCTTTTGTAAATCAATAATGTTTGCTCTACCTCTGTATCCCTTCTCCAAATGTCTTTCGTTGGGCCCCACTCCTCCACATACACCTCATCTGACATTCACACCCATCTCTTGTGTTTGTTCAACTGTTGGTCAATCAGTTTCAGACATAGAATGCAGACAAACGGTATATGTTAAGTGGGGACATACAATGTCTCTCCTTCATAGCCTGGCTTGCCTCACTCAGCAGTACATCTTCCATATTCTTCCACTTTCTGTCAAAAGCCAGGGCTCTGTTGGTTTTTATGGCTGAGTAGTATTCCATAGAGTATATGTGCCACAGTTTTTCAATCCATTCCTCCATACGGGGGCATCTGGGTTGGTTCCATGACTTAGCAATTGTGAATAGTGCCGCAATAAACATCGATGTGCAAGCACTTTTCCAATGAAGGATTCTTCTGTCTTTTGGGTAGATACCGAGGAGTGGGATCTCTGGATCATATGGCAGATCTATCTGTAGATTTTTGAGGAATCTCCAAATTATTCTCCACAGTGGTTGGACCAATCTACATTCCCACCAGCAGTGTAAAAGAGTTCCCCTTTCACCACACCCCCGCCAACACTTATCATTTTTTGTTTTTTTAATATTAGACAATCTGACTGGGGTTAGGTGGTACCTCATTGTTGTTTTTATCTGCATTTCCCTTACGATGAGGGAGGTTGAACATTTTTTCATATGCCTTTTGGCCATTCGTATGTCATCTTTAGAGAGTGTTTTCTTCATCTCCTTCTCCCATCTTTTAATAGGGTTGATCATCTTTTTTCCAAACACCTTTTTTAGTTCCTTGTGTATTCTGGTTATCAGTCCCTTATCTGATGCAACATTTACAAAAATATTTTCCCATTCTGAGGGCTGTCGATTCACACTAACTACTGTGTCTTTGGCCATGCAGAAACTCCTTAGTCTGATGTAATCCCACTTGTCTATTTTGTGGACGATGGACTCTGCTTTGAGGGTCTTCTTTAGGAAGTCTTTCCCTACACCAATGTCTCCCAGAGTTTCCCCAGCATTCTCCAGGAGCAGCTTTATAGTTTGAGGTCTTAGATTTAGATCCTTGATCCACCTTGACTTGATTCTTGTCAAAGGAGAGAGGTAGGGGTTCAGATTCATCTTTCTGCAAGTGGAAGTCCAGTTTCTCCAGCACCACTTGCTGAAGAGGCTTTCATTTTCCCACTGGATTGACTGGTACCCCTTGTCAAAGATCAGTTGACTGTATGTTTGGGCACTTATTTCTGGGGACTCTATTCTGTTCCATTGGTCCACATGCCTGTTTCTGTGCCAATACCATGCTGTCTTTATTACCACAGCTTTGTAATATATTTTTGGATCGGGGATTGAGATGCCACCCACTCCATTCTTCTTGTGTAGAAGTGCTTTGGCAATACGGGGTCTTTTATGATTCCAGACAAATTTTAAGATTGTCTTTTCTAGATCTGTGAAGAATGTGTCTGGTACTTTGATTGGCATTGCATTAAATAGGTAGATTAATTTGGGTAAAATTGCCATTTTGATTATATTAACTCTTCCAATCCATGAACATGGGATGTCCTTCCATTTTTTTGTGTCATTTTCAATTTCTTTTTTTACCTTCTCGTAGTTTTCCTTGTGGAGGTCTTTAACTTCTTTGGTTAGATTTATTCCTAAATATCTTATACTTTTAGTGGCTATGGTAAACGGAATAAGTTTTTTCAGTTCTATCTCAGTCTGCCTGTTATTCGTATATAGAAATGCTATCGATTTCTGTATATTGATTTTATATCCTGCAACTTTACTGAATTCATGTATTACTTCCAGTAGTTTTTCCATGGAGACCATTGGGTCTTCTATGTATACAATCATGTCATCTGCAAATAGAGAGAGTTTCACCTCTTCTTTTCCTATTCGAATGCCCTTTATTTTTTCCTCTTTTCTGATTGCGTTGGCGAGGACTTCCAGTACTATATTGAAAAGGAGAGGAGAAAGTGGGCATCCTTGTCTTGTTCCTGTGTTTAGTGGGAAAGCTTTCAGCTTTTCTCCGTTCAGGATGATGTTCGCTATGGGTTTTTCATAGATGGCTTTTATTGTATTGAGAAATGGCCCTTCTATGCCGATTTTGCTAAGAGTCTTGATCATGAAGGGATGTTGTATCTTATCAAATGCTTTTTCTGCGTCAATCGATGTGACCATATGGTTTTTGTCTTTCTTCCTATTAATATGGTGTATTACATTTATGGTTTTGCGTATGTTGAACCAACCTTGCATTCCTGGAATAAAGCCTACCTGATCATGGTGTATGATCTTCTGTATAAGTTGTTGAATACGATTTGCTAGTATCTTGTTGAGAATCTTTGAGTCTATGTTCATCAGAGATATTGGTCTATAGTTTTCCTTCCTTGTCCTGTCTTTATCTGTTTTGAGGATGAGGGTGACAGAGGCTTCATAGAATGAATTAGGGAGAGATTCACCCTTTTGGATCTTTAGAAATAATTTGAGCAGAATGGGAGTTAACTCTTCTTTGAAAGTTTTGTAGAATTCAGAGGTGAATCCATCGGGGCCAGGGCTTTTCTTTGTTGGGAGGTTACTTATTACTGATTCAATCTCCTGGCTTGTTATGGGCCTATTCAGACTTTCTATTTCTTCCTGGCTCATTCTTGGTAGATTATATTTGTCCAGGAATTTGTCCATCTCATCCAGATTATCTTGTTTCTTAGCGTATAGATGTTCAAAGTATCCTCTAATGATGTTTTGAATTTCTACCATGTCTGTTGTTATGTTACCAGCCTCATTGCAGATTTGATTCACCTGGTTCCTTTCTCTCTTCTTCTTAATAAGTCTCGCTAGTGGGGTACCAATTTTGTTTATCCTTTCAAAGAACCAGCTTTTGCTTTCACTTACTTTCTGTATAGTACGTTTATTTTCTATTTCATTTATTTCTGCTCGGATCTTTATTATTTCCTTTCTCCCGTAATTTTTTGGATTTTTTTGCTGTTGCTTTTCCAATTCTCTAAGGCTTGATGTTAGGTGATCCATTAGCCTTTTCTCTGTCTTCCTCTTATGTGCACTAATTGCTATGAACTTCCCTCTTATGACTGCTTTGGCAGTGTCCCAAAGATTATGGAAACTTGTATCTTCATTGTCATTGGCTTCCATGAATCTTTTGATTTCGGACTTTATTTCTTCGGTAATAGTGGAGTCATTCAGGAGTAGGTTATTTAGTTTCCATGTTTTTAGGTATTTTTGAGGAATTCTCTTGAAATTAAACTCAAGTTTAATTCCATCATGGTCAGAGAAGATGCTGGAAATAGTTTCTATGCCTCTGAATCTGCAGAGGCTTGCTTTGTGTCCTATGATGTGGTCAATCTTCGAGAAAGTTCCATGTCGGGGTGAGAAAAAACTATATCTTGTGGTTTTTGGGTGGAAAGTTCTATAGATGTCTGTTAAGTCCAATTGATTTATGGTATCATTTAGGTCCTTGATCTCTCTACCTATTTTTTGCTTAGATGATCTGTCCAGAGGGGATAATGCGGTGTTGAGATCTCCAACAATTAGTGTGTTGCAGTCTATCTCCCCTTTCAGATCTAACAATCTTTCCTTCACATATTTGGGTGCTCCTGTGTTAGGAGCATAGATATTAATTAGCGTTATATCTTCTCGATCTATAGAGCCTTTTACTATGATATAGTGCCCTTCTTTGTCTCTTCGGACACTTTTTGTTTTAAAGCCTATTTTGTCAGAAATTAGTATCGCAACTCCAGCTCTTTTTTGGTTCCCAACTGCATGGAAAACCTTTTTCCAACCTTTCACTTTCAGTCTATGTATGTCTTTTCCCATGAGGTGGGTTTCTTGTAGGCAACAGATAGAGGGTTTCTGTTTTTTTATCCATTCAGCCAGTCTGTGTCTCTTGATTGGAGAATTTAACCCATTAACATTCAATGTTATTATCGATGTTATAGGGTCTGTACCGACATTTAAGTTAGCCATTGTCTTAGTTGCCTGTTATTTCTTTGTTTCTGGCTGTTGCGTCTTTAGTTTTCCTGAAACAGTACTTTCTTCAGGATTTCTTGAAGAGCTGGTCTGCTGTTGGCAAATTCTTTCAGGTTTTGTTTGTCTGAGAAGATTTTAATCTTTTTTTCCCAAATGAAGGATAATCTTGCAAGGTATAATAGTCTTGGCTGAAATTGTTTCTCTCTTAACACTTTCAGTATGTCTTCCCATTCTTTTCTTGCTTGCATTGTTTCTGATGAGAGGTCTGGTGTTAGTCTTATGGGATGGCCTTTGTAAGTTATTTCTCGTTTCTCTCTTGCCAGTTTTAGTATCATGTCTTTTTCTGTGACGTTAGACAGCCTGGCTAAGATGTGCCTTGGAGAAGATCTTCTGGGGTTGATTCTATTTGGGGTCCTTTGTATTTCTTGGGTCCGGATGGTTCGGTGCCTCTCTAGGCTTGGGAAATTTTCTTCCAAGATGTCATGGAATAGATTTTCCATTCCGCTATTAGTTTCTTCACCTTCTGGGATGCCGATTATTCTGATGTTTGGGCGTCTAATAGAGTCTAGTATTTCTCGTATATTATCCTCATGTTTTTTAGTTATTTTCTCGATCTTTTTGTAGTTTTTTTCTAGATCAGAGGTTTTATCTTCTACATCAGAGATTCGATCTTCAGCATGGTCTAATCGGCTCTTAATACTTTCCAGAGAGTTTTTGATTTCTTGTATTATAGACTTTATCTCTAATAGTTCCACCTGATTCTTTCTCAGAGTATCCATTTCTTCTTTCATATCCTGGAAGGACTTCCTAATTTCCTGTAGTTCGTTGTCTCTTTTTTTTTCCAATTCACAGAATTTGGTCACCATGAATGTTCGGAATTCTGTGTCTGTCATTTTGGTAACGTCCTCCATATTTACGAGACATGGAGGGGCATTTTCCTTTGTTGGAGACATATTTTCTTGTTTATTCAGACCTGAGGCTCTTTTTCTACCTTTAGCCATTGGAGGGTTCCTTCCCTTTTAAAGACTTCTTGGGAGAACTTTTGTCACACGAGAAGGAAGAGTCTTTCCTTTTTGATGGGAATAGCTGTTTGTTGAAGTCTCTCTTCTGTTGTTTTTACCAATGTGTTTTCAGGCAGAGAACTCTACAGAAATGTCTAACAAGCAGAATCTCCTTTTTCAAAGGGGATCAGTACTAGGGAGGATCCCAAAGACACTTACCTTCCTAGGAAATTTCAGATATATGATTCTAGGCCTGTCTAGGCTGTCTGGCACGGTAAAAAATAAGGAGGAGAGGAAAATATGCAACGAAAGGAAAGACAATACTGAAAAATAAAGAAAAAGTCGCGCGCCGCACATTAGCGCGGCGCGCGATTTCGCCAGAGGCTTGCAGGACACGCTATTGCCTGCTGGCAGTCCAGGAAGGTCTGGGGGAAGAAGGAGGGCTAGGTGTTAAAAAGAGAATGCAGGGGGGTCAAGGGAAAAGAAAAGAGAAAAAAAAAAAAAAAAACCCGCCTTAAGTAGATCCTGGCTACCTACCTAGAAGGTGGAGTCTGGGGCCTGGGGGTCTGGAAGTGGGGTGGGGGTCAGAGGTGACCCTCCCTCAGTGTCCCTTGCTGGCCAGATGCTTGCAGGACACGCTATTGCCTGCTGGCAGTCCAGGAAGGTCTGGGGGAAGAAGGAGGGCTAGGTGTTAAAAAGAGAATGCAGGGGGGTCAAGGGAAAAGAAAAGAGAAAAAAAAAAAAAAAAACCCGCCTTAAGTAGATCCTGGCTACCTACCTAGAAGGTGGAGTCTGGGGCCTGGGGGTCTGGAAGTGGGGTGGGGGTCAGAGGTGACCCTCCCTCAGTGTCCCTTGCTGGCCAGAGGCTTGCAGGACACGCTATTGCCTGCTGGCAGTCCAGGAAGGTCTGGGGGAAGAAGGAGGGCTAGGTGTTAAAAAGAGAATGCAGGGGGGTCAAGGGAAAAGAAAAGAGAAAAAAAAAAAATACCCGCCTTAAGTAGATCCTGGCTACCTACCTAGAAGGTGGAGTCTGGGGCCTGGGGGTCTGGAAGTGGGGTGGGGGTCAGAGGTGACCCTCCCTCAGTGTCCCTTGCTGGCCAGAGGCTTGCAGGACACGCTATTGCCTGCTGGCAGTCCAGGAAGGTCTGGGGGAAGAAGGAGGGCTAGGTGTTAAAAAGAGAATGCAGGGGGGTCAAGGGAAAAGAAAAGAGAAAAAAAAAAAAAAAAAACCCGCCTTAAGTAGATCCTGGCTACCTACCTAGAAGGTGGAGTCTGGGGCCTGGGGGTCTGGAAGTGGGTTGGGGGTCAGAGGTGACCCTCCCTCAGTGTCCCTTGCTGGCCAGAGGCTTGCAGGACACGCTATTGCCTGCTGGCAGTCCAGGAAGGTCTGGGGGAAGAAGGAGGGCTAGGTGTTAAAAAGAGAATGCAGGGGGGTCAAGGGAAAAGAAAAGAGAAAAAAAAAAAAAAACCCGCCTTAAGTAGATACTGGCTACCTACCTAGAAGGTGGAGTCTGGGGCCTGGGGGTCTGGAAGTGGGGTGGGGGTCAGAGGTGACCCTCCCTCAGTGTCCCTTGCTGGCCAGATGCTTGCAGGACACGCTATTGCCTGCTGGCAGTCCAGGAAGGTCTGGGGGAAGAAGGAGGGCTAGGTGTTAAAAAGAGAATGCAGGGGGGTCAAGGGAAAAGAAAAGAGAAAAAAAAAAAAAAAACCCGCCTTAAGTAGATCCTGGCTACCTACCTAGAAGGTGGAGTCTGGGGCCTGGGGGTCTGGAAGTGGGGTGGGGGTCAGAGGTGACCCTCCCTCAGTGTCCCTTGCTGGCCAGAGGCTTGCAGGACACGCTATTGCCTGCTGGCAGTCCAGGAAGGTCTGGGGGAAGAAGGAGGGCTAGGTGTTAAAAAGAGAATGCAGGGGGGTCAAGGGAAAAGAAAAGAGAAAAAAAAAAAAAAAACCCGCCTTAAGTAGATCCTGGCTACCTACCTAGAAGGTGGAGTCTGGGGCCTGGGGGTCTGGAAGTGGGGTGGGGGTCAGAGGTGACCCTCCCTCAGTGTCCCTTGCTGGCCAGAGGCTTGCAGGACACGCTATTGCCTGCTGGCAGTCCAGGAAGGTCTGGGGGAAGAAGGAGGGCTAGGTGTTAAAAAGAGAATGCAGGGGGGTCAAGGGAAAAGAAAAGAGAAAAAAAAAAAAAAACCCGCCTTAAGTAGATCCTGGCTACCTACCTAGAAGGTGGAGTCTGGGACCTGGGGGTCTGGAAGTGGGGTGGGGGTCAGAGGTGACCCTCCCTCAGTGTCCCTTGCTGGCCAGAGGCTTGCAGGACACGCTATTGCCTGCTGGCCGTCCAGGAAGGTCTAGAAGGTGGAGTCTGGGGCCTGGGGGTCTGGAAGTGGGGTGGGGGTCAGAGGTGACCCTCCCTCAGTGTCCCTTGCTGGCCAGAGGCTTGCAGGACACGCTATTGCCTGCTGGCAGTCCAGGAAGGTCTAGAAGGTGGAGTCTGGGGCCTGGGGGTCTGGAAGTGGGGTGGGGGTCAGAGGTGACCCTCCCTCAGTGTCCCTTGCTGGCCATAGGCTTGCAGGACACGCTATTGCCTGCTGGCAGTCCAGGAAGGTCTAGAAGGTGGAGTCTGGGTCCTGGGGGTCTGGAAGTGGGGTGGGGGTCAGAGGTGACCCTCCCTCAGTGTCCCTTGCTGGCCAGAGGCTTGCAGGACACGCTATTGCCTGCTGGCAGTCCAGGAAGGTCTAGAAGGTGGAGTCTGGGGCCTGGGGGTCTGGAAGTGGGGTGGGGGTCAGAGGTGACCCTCCCTCAGTGTCCCTTGCTGGCCAGAGGCTTGCAGGACACGCTATTGCCTGCTGGCAGTCCAGGAAGGTCTAGAAGGTGGAGTCTGGGGCCTGGGGGTCTGGAAGTGGGGTGGGGGTCAGAGGTGACCCTCCCTCAGTGTCCCTTGCTGGCCAGAGGCTTGCAGGACACGCTATTGCCTGCTGGCAGTCCAGCAGAATTACTTTTTTTAAAAAAAATTATTTATTTTACATTCATTCACTGTACATCACAGCATACAAAATGAAATTTCCCAACCAGAATACACTGTATATTGGCTTAATTAATATTACTATACATGTTATCACTAACAAATAATTTTTCTTATATATTTTACATGTTTTCCCTCCTTAATTTCCTAGTTCTCACCCTATGTCATTTTCCACCTCTTGCCATGCTGTCTCTGATATCTATAGTTGTTTCAGCTAGGTACTTCTTTATAGATATTCATTCTACTAACTGATTTTTATGCCTAAAGTCAGACAGGTGTTCACAGATATGTATATATCAGCAACTGTAGATAGAATCACCTTAAAATGAACTATGAAAGGTAATATTCATATAACTATCTAAATGTCAAATATCACATTACATGTCTTAATGGAAAAATAGCCTGTATATCTTCTGTGTTTTTCTGAAACTCACCTAAATATCTACAGAGCAAGAAATGTGGCTCAACCATCCTGACTTCAGTGTCTCCTTCAGAAAAAATTCCAGAAGGATCAGTACATATCTTATCACTCCTTCGTTTGGTTTCTGTATCAGCAAGCTATTTTAACTGGAAGATTTCTCATCAGAGAATCTTCTGGCAAATTGGAGGTCTTGTGAATCCAGTTCTTTCTGCACACAGGAAGATAGAGGCTTCTATAACCAACCATAATGTGTTCTGGCATGCATACCCTTTTAGCTTATACTAACTGAGCATCTTATTTGGGTGGGAAGAAATCTCAGGGTGCCAAAATACTAGGTTTGTTTTTTTCCTAATTGATCAAGAAAGCCAAATAGTTTTTCCCATGAAAGAGACGCTCATAAAATATCAATAGTAGTATTTGTTTATTTGTGGGACACAGAAATGGTTTACTACCTATTGATGATAACGTGTATAACATCCTCAACTGGACTGGAGTGAAGTATATTTCCTGTTGGGCAAATTCACTTTGCAATCTAAGTGATGTATAGGGATTGAATGTGTAAAATAAATTAAGAAAAAAATAAAATAAAAATATCAGTAGTAGCTATTCCCAACAAAAAATATTCTATTTGCATTACATCACTCCTAAAGTAAATCATTTGTTAGAAAAAAGCAAACAAATATATAAGGTATTATGTTAGGTTGTCTAGAAAGTCATGGAATGTTTTTCTTCTTTTTCGATGCAAAAATGCATCATGACTTTCCAGACAACCTAATATAATTTAAGAATAATTGACATCGATCTGGCCACTTACCTTGCTCTCTAAGGAGGCATAATAGGAACATTGAAGTGCATAAAAGAAACAAAGGTACATGGAATGTATAATTTAATTCTAACAAGAGCTCAAGACAGGCATTAATATCCTCTTTTATAGATGAGGAAGTTAAAACTGCTTAAATAACTGGCATTCTAATAAAATATTTCTGTTTCAAAGCCTATGATCTATTTTTTTAAATAATCACAGTATTTCATATCTTCTACTGAAGGAAAGTCAAGCCATGGTAGTTATGATAAAAACTTTCAGGAAGAAAATTAACCTTTAAATTCCTATGAAGGAGTAGACACACTTGGTATGCGAGGGTTAACCTGTGAGCTGAGTCAACCTGTACTCTGTGCCTCTAGGCTCATTTTTATTTTTTTAAGGTTTCTAGTTCTACCCACTTATCCTGGCTGGGTTTAATGGGTTTTAACATCAGCACTACTCTGGCTCCTCTTCCTTCTGATTCCTCTAGCTCCTGCCCACTACCTTGTGTGAATCCCATGTGTTCTTTTGTCTATTTATTTTTTTAGAGGTATTTTTGCTATAGGGTGGTGTGTGCTCAACAGAGAGATAGAAAGAGAAATTACCACCTGGGGGATGGCCACACCACAGTCCCTTCTCCTCCATTCTCCTCTTGGAATTTTGGGCATGCATGTATATGCGCCCAGCATAAGTTCCAAGCCACCAGGTCCAGGAATGAACCATGGTCTACTATGTGGGAGTCCAGATCCTTAACCACTATGCCACCTGGTGGCCCCTCACATGTGTTCTTTTGTATGTGGCACATAGATAGCCCTCAGTACGTACTTATTGGATGAGTGAATCATGAATAAATGCAACAAATAGGTGTGGAACTACTCCCTCCATCCTGACCTAGTTTCTAATTCTAGCCTGTTCCTTTTATTGATGACAGGAAATGTGCTATAAAGAACTAAGCTATTGGGTTGTTGGAAAAGCTGTGACACATTTTTTCATAGAAAAACAGAAAAATATGTCATGACTTTTCTGACGACCAAAATATATAACCTTGGGTACATTGCCCAATATTCAAAAATATCAGGTTCTTCATCTATAAAAACATTTCTAAAACTACATTGCAAGATTATTGTGAGAATTAGAGATACACACACACACACACACACACACACACATACATATAGTAAAGGCCTATTAGTGTTATGATGTCATTGATGGCATTGTTTTAAGGGTTCCAACTGATAATTTGGATATCATTTCACTAAATAATTATTGTTTTTGCCAGGGAAGGTCTGGGTGCTATTTCCTAAAAAGCATAAGGTCTACCACAATGAGAACATTTAAAGGACACAGGACCAGGAAAACATGGGTCTGCTTGTGTTTCAAGCCATGCTCTGGTGCCTGGTTTTGTAAATCGGATGAATCAAAATAGACATCTCTTGTAGTTTTACAAGTTTATTCAAAACCAAAGCCTGGCAAGTAGCAAAGACACAATAAATTGGTACTTATTATTTTAAAAACTCTTACGAGCCCCTAATGTTTGCAAAAGATGTGTTTTGTGTGTGTCACAAGAAAGTAGTAGGGAGAGTAACTTGTGATGTTAGAGTCATTTTGCATGTTTGCTTTTAATTTATTGTCAATCCAGTCTTATTTCTCCCTGACTTCTTACTAAGACATTTTCAGTGGAATGCTCAATTTAACATTCCTTTTTTTTTTTTTGGAGAGGTTTTTGCTATAGGGCGCGTGCGCTCGCCAGACAGACAGAGAGAGACAGAGAGACAGAAAGCGAGAAATCACCTCCCAGGGGGGATGGCCATGCTGCAATCTGTTCTCCTCCATTCTCCTCTCGGGAGCTTGGGCATGCACGCACACGTGTCCGGCGTGAGTTTAAGCCGCCGGGTCCGGGCCTTGAACCTCGGTCGACTACGTGGGAGTACAGCGACATAGTCATTATGCTAACTGATGGTCCCAACATTCCCTTTTGATGTAACCTTCTACTTCAGATCCACCTATAAAATTTCAAGAACTCAGAGTAAATAAAAATAAAAATTCTTTTTTTTATTTTTGGAGAGGTTTTTGCCATAGGGCATGTGCACTCACCAGAAAGACAGAGACAGAAAGACAGAAAGAAAGAAATCACCCCCCGGCGGGGGATGGCCATACTGCAATCCCTTCTCCTCCATTCTCCTCTCAGGATCTTGGGCACGCACGCACACGTGCCCGGCGTGAGTTTAAGTCACCAGGTCCGGGACGCGAACCGCAGTTGACTACATGAGAGTCCAGAGACATAGCCATTATGCTAACTGCTGGTCCCAAAATAAAAATTCTTTTAAATAAAAATTCTAACTATCTGAAGCCTGTATATGCCTGTAGATGCCCTCCAGAAGTGTGTCTCTGTACACCCTATACAAGCTTTTGGAGTGAATAATTTCCTCTGTGCTTTAAGTTGAGGGAACTATTGTAGTTTCTAAAATTTTGTCATTGAGTAAACTCAGTATCCAAAATAACTATTTAGATTACGTGCTAATTTTGGTCCTGGTTTTCCTCAGAGTAGACAGTGAAATTTTCTTCAAATGTTGATATATTTATTTTGTATTGATCAACAATATAAAACATAGTTTTCTCCACCTTTTCTTACTAGCAACATTTCTCTAGGAGTTCTATGTAATTCCAAATGCCATACTCAACAAATGGATTTGACCCGTTGCAAGTAAGCTTTTTTAATTCACAGATCTAGCCATTTGACTACAGCCCATGCAGAATCACCACAAAAGCAGACAATCTGTACTCGCTCACAGTGGCTGTACGTTCTTACCAGCCTTGTGCTCAGCTGCTCCGGGAAAATGTTTTGAAATGGTACCTCTGTGTGTGTGTTCTTTTCCCAAGAAGATTGTAAGTTGCATTATGGCAGTAACAATTGCTTCGGTTCTCTGGAAACCTCTGTTGTGATTAATACAGTTTTTTGTACACTGTGTATTTCACACTGTGCATGTGGTAGTATCTATAACCCCAGGGTTTGTGAATGACACATCCCATTTTATTTCATTTTTTTATATATATTTTCTATTCCAACTTTTTATACATTGAATCACATATGTCACCAGCTGAGAATACTACACACGTTATCTTCGGCGGATAATAAACCATTTCTTTGCCCCATAAATGCCTTGCCTCTCTATTTTTCTCCTTAATGTCTTTTAAAACTAAAAATGAACCGCTGATTCTGTGCATTTAACATAGTTTGTTTTTGACCCTCAGGCAAGAGAATTTGTTCCATTTGCTTTTGGCACTAGACAGACATTCTGGCTGAATTTAGTTGAAGCTCAAACTAACTTTAGCTTCAGTCTGTATTCCCCAGTACTCTGAGAGCTTATTACAGCCATGGTGGTTGTTTTTGAGGGAGATAAATGGAGACATTTAAATATCTTTGGTATAACTGTGATTTCTTTTCATCAAAGTGAAGGAAGGGTTCCCTCTCCCCAGGAGCTGAGATGAATCTGCAGTAAAATATTGTAGGGCAATTTGCAGTGTGGTCTGAAAGCTGGCTGGGGAAGAGCTGGGAAAGGTTAGGGGCTGGCTAGTACTGTGTGGGAAAGAACCGGAGAGAGCATGGAATCTGTCTGCGTGGTTTTGCTTCTCTTCTTTCTTTTCCATCATTGTCACTCTCTGGGTTCTGGGATGCTAGGCTTGCAATTCAATGTGCAACACTGCCCATTATGTATTTGTGATTTGCGTTTTGTAATTAAGAGGAACAATGGGAGTCCAAGGGACCTCCTTATATATGATGATTGGTTTAATTTGTTTAACTTCTATCTTGTTAATTGTAAATTGATCATTAAGATTCAAATTCTTTTATCTTTTGGAGAGGTTTTTGCTATAGGGCGCTTGCGCTCGCCAGATCCAGGCACCACAATCCCTTCTCCTCCATTCTCCTCTTGGGATCTTGGGCACGCATGCACAAGCGCCCAGAGTGAGTTTAAGTCACCAGCTCCAGGACTCTAACTGTGGTCGGCTACATGGGAGTTCAGCAACATAGCCATTACGCTAACTGCTGGTACCAAGATTTGAATTCTATGGGACCAGCAGATGGCATAATGGTTACATAGCTGGACACCCACGGAGTTGACCAGACCTGGAAGGTTAAAACTCACTCATGCCAGGGACCTGTGCATATGTGCCCAAGATCCCAGGAAGAGAATGGAGGGAAAGGAATTGCAGTGTGGCCTGCCCCGTAAGGGATAATTCCTCCCTTTCCATCTCTGTCTCTCTGGCAAGCCCACGTGCTCTATAATAAAAATTGCTCTCTTAAAAAAAAAAGATTTGAGTTCTAATCTGTCACCAGGGTTGTGGATATTGAGGCTAGAGCAATAATCCTGACTTTAATCAATGATGATGAGAAACAAATTTTATAATTTTGGTACATATTACAGTTCATATATTTTAATACTGTATTTTATGGTGTTATAAATATCGTTAAATGACTTTTAGTGTAGCTTTACTGTGTGGACTACAATGTGTAAGTTATATTACTGTCCTGGCAACAGTAGGTGTCCAACTGTGTGAGTCAAATTGAAGTAAAAAACACACACACCAATGACCATTTTTCCCTCTTGCATGTTTAGATGATATTTGATTAGGATATTAAAAAAATTATATTCTAGAAGAGGATATTGATATTGACCTGTGTTAATTGTTCTAAAAGTCAAGCCAGATTCTAAAAGAATAAAAATTAAGGTGTCATGTTTTCTCTTTAAAAGCAATTATCAGTGTAATCTGAATTACAGTAGTAAAACCCTTATATTTCATGAAAATAAAATCTCAAAAAATAGCTGATATATAAAAATGCAAGGAAAAGTTCATGCTTCTATAAAGCCAGAAATCATTTATATTTTCTATGAAAATGAGTCAATTAGCCTTTTGTATGACACCAGGATAATCATACCACCATGAGTGTATCTCAACACTAACATAGAAACTTGTAACTTTACTCTTTCAACTTTGCAGACTGCTAGATCTATAAATATGTCATGAGCTCTGGGCAGATAAAGGATGATGTACATAGAAAGATACCATATTTTTATTGAACAATGGAAGTTGAGAGGCAAATTGTTGTTATAAATAAAACACAAAATATGTAGAAAAGAGGAAATGATTGTGGTGACAGTATTTTTAATAGTAATATGTATTTTATAAATGATATTTATATTTTTGTTGTTTATAAATAAAATACCCTTGATGCACAGAATTTGGAAAATACAAAGAAGAATTAAAGAAAACACTCCAGTGATATTATATCATCCAGAGATAAATATTGCCACTTTTGGTGTATTTCCTTTTAGTCATTTTCCATATGTGTACATTTATATTGTGGTTGAGATTATACTATATACATAGTCTGGCATTTGGCTTTTCACTTATTATCATTTCATCTAATGAGCATTTTTAAAAAAATTTATTCATTCATTTATTTTTTCATTTGACCAGAGCAAGACACACACACAGAGAGGGAAAGTGAGAAAGCAAGGCACTAGGTCCAGACCTCAAACTGAGGTTGTCCACATGGGAGTGTCCACCACCATGCCGCCACCTGCTAGTCCCTACTAATGAACATTTTTCTATGTCAGTAAGTATTGTGGAAATTTTAACTGAATCATTTGTATCACAATGATTCATTAGACATTTTAGATATTTCCAATTTTTAACTATGATAAGTAAAAATATGACAATAACTTTGTACACAAATCTGAATTTTATTTTTCTTAATATTTTTACCAGGTAAAATTAAAATTAACAATGAGTTCGGGTCTCCCAATTCTTTAGAAATTTTAGAAATCCATAAAGTCTTGAAATTATAGCTTTTTCTTTTCACAGTTTTAGGACTACAGTACCCTTAAAAAATGTTTCCACGTCCCCATACTCTGTTTTTTTTTTTGCAATTTCTAAAGGATAATTTTTTTTTTTTTTACATTTAATCATTGCACCTCTTTACAGTGTACAACATGGTTTTTCCCAGCATGAATACAGTGCACATTAGTCAAGACAATGATTGTACCATATACATTATCATCAACTGACAACTTTTCATTTTTGTGTCTATTAAGTGTGTTGTTTGTTCCCTGAATCCCTCCCTTCCGCCCTCAATTACTCATTCCCATTACCTCTCCCATACTGTCTCTAGTATCTGCAGTTGCCATCCCTACTATTATACCTTCCAGTTCTTTCAGTTTCTTTTTTTTTTTTTTCCAATTATCAGCCCATAAAGTTTTTAACAATAGGGAGCATAGATTCTATTCAGGGTTGGATTAAGGGTGGGTCTTGTGCAGTTCCACAATTGTAGGTGAGTCTCCATGGAATACAGTTTCAGGAAAGCAGTTCTGGAAAGCAGAAGTGATTATCAGTTGATGCGGCACAGCATCCATCTTGTGATTACCGGGAATGGTGTTGTGGGGATCTGCAGCGTGAGTCATCCTCGGGTATCTGGCTTCCTTAAGAATGGTAGAGTAGTTCTTGGTTTTCCCTGAGGTAATGCAGGGCTGGTAATCATCATCTTCTCACTGTCCATAGGCAGGGAAAATCCTCCTATGCAATATATTTCTCAATAGGTTTAAGACAGCTAAAGTTTCTTTCTGTTTCTTGTAGTTGCAAGTTCTTAATCCTAGTTTTTGGCTTCAGTTTGCCGCCTGTGGCCGGCGGCCACGCGCAGGCGCAGGCCCGGCAGCCAGGTGCAGGCCAGGGGGACCACGTGCAGGCCCGGGGGCCACACGCAGGCGCAGGCCCAGCAGCCACGTGCAGGCGCAGGCCCAACGGCCACGCGCAGGCCCGGCAGCCACGCTCCGGCTCAGAGGCCACGCACAGGCCCGGCGGCCACGCACAGGCCCGGTGGCCACGTGCAGGCCCGGGGGCCACGCGCAGGCCTGGCGGTCACGCGCAGGGCCGGGGGCCACGCACAGGCCCGGCGGCCATGCGCTGGCCAGGCGGCCATGCACTGGCCCGGTGGCCACGCGCAGGCAAGGCGGCAACACACAGGCGCAGGCCTGGCGGCCATGCGCTGGCTCGGCAACCACGCGCTGGCCCGGCGGCCACACTCAGGCCCAGCGGCCACGCACAGGCCCGGCGGCCACGCACAGGCCCGGCGGCCACACTCAGGCCCAGCGGCCACGCACAGGCCCGGCGGCCACATGCCAGCCCCGAGTGCACGAATGTGCGCGGGATCCAGCACCACCTTCTGCTCGCCCGCCCCGCCCGAGAAAGGAAGGACGTCAAGCTCAGCCAGTCCGCACCGCTGGCCCGCGTCGGCGCCGAGCGCAGGACACACCCAGCACCGGAGAGGCAGCGGGGGCCGCGCAGGCCGGGCCCGCCGGGTAGAGCCCCCGGCCCGGCCCCCACAAATCTGAATTTTTGATGATTCCCTTAACAGCCTAAAAAGGAAATCACTGGTCTAAGGACCTAGGAATCCATCTAAGGCTGCTCATGTATTACTTTGCTTACATACCACACTAAATTCTGCTTAGTATATATGTAACATATCAATATATGGCATTAAAAAGATATAAAAATGAGAAAAAAAAGGATAAGAAGCAGTACTGCATAATGAGTGGTGCTAGTCCTTCATAAACAAACAAACTAGAGTTTGTGTCTGGGCTCAGCTACTCACCTTTTGGGTGGCTAGATAAATCAACTTCATGTTTACCTCACACAGAAAAAGGAATTAAAATTTACCTTGTGGGATTAATTTAGATTATTAAAGAAAAGGATGGATTTCACTATTTGGTATACATTAGGCATGCAGTAAGTAGTTGATAAGAATATCTGGTTTCATTATGAATTTCTTTGAATAAAAGTGAAATTGAAGTGTTGATTGACCATATGTGTTTCTTCTTTTGTGGATATTTTTCATATTCCTTACACTTTTTTATGGGAATTGTGATAGGTTGTTTATTTAATAAAGCATTTATTTAATAATGATCTTAATGTTTGTTTCTCTTTACTTTTTTTAATTAAGGAATTTCACTGTTTTTAGAGGGTTCACAGCAAAGTTGTGCAGAAAGTACAGAGCTCCTATGTAGCCACACAGTCTCCCTTACTATTTATAGCTATTTTTTTAAGGTTTTTGCCATAGAACATGTGTGCTCGGCCAAGAGAGGGAAAGTGAGAAATCACCCCCCTGGGGAATGGCCATGCCACAATCCCTTTTCTCCATTTTCCCCTTGGGATTTTGGGCACACACCAGTCATGATTTTCAAATCACCAGGACCTGCACTTGAATCATGGTCAAGTATCAAAGTCCAGTGGCTATACAACCATGCCACCTACTAGCCCTTCTTTTTTTTTTTTTTTTTTTTTTTTTTTTTTTTTTTTTTTTTTTGAGAGGTTTTTTCTATAGGGCGCATGGGCTCACCAGAAAAACAGAGAGACAGAAAGTGAGCAATCACCCCCCAGGAAGGATGGCCACGCCACAGTCCTTTCTTTTCCATTCTCCTCTCAGGGTCTTGAGCACACATGAACACGGGCTCAGCGTGAGTTTAAGCCACCTGGTCCAGGACTCGAACCACGGTCAAACGGTCGACTACATGGGAGTCCAGCAACATAGCCATTATGCCAACTTCTGGTCTCCAAAACATAATTTTTAATTATAAATTCTTATATGAAAAAGCTTATACTTTTAAATTGTAAAATCTATTTTTCTTTATGATTTTTCTTTTAAAATGTACCTTTATGTTAGGAAAGTACCTGAGGGTAGATAAATCATTGTTATTTACTATACAGTGCAGCACTGTGCCAAGCCCTTGACATCACTTTATCACATTCTATCCTCACAATAGCACTATGAGTTTAGTTAATATAGTTATCCCTGTAATAAAGAGGAAACTGAGGTTCAGAGAGATGGCATCACATAGCCCATGTCTCACAGAAAGTAGTAGCAGAATCAAGACTTGTCTTCATCTGGACTGACTGTAGAGCACAGTCCCTGTCCACAAGAAAAAAGGCTCAACCTGCCTAAAAAGAAAGCAAACCCTGTATGTCAAGGATGCTGGGAATCAAACACAGGTAGGACCACCACAAAGTTAAAGTTAAAGTGACTGTCTCATGTAAAAATTTATACTTTTCTTTTTTAGAGGTTTTTACTGTAGGGCACGTGCACTCACCAGAAAGACAGAGACAGAGAGACAGAAAGCGAGAAATTACCCCCCAGGGGGGATGGCCACACCACAATCCCTTCTCCTCCCTTCTCCACTCAGGATCTAGGGTACTCACGCACATGTGCCTGGCATGACTTTAAGCCACCCATTCTGACTCTAACCGTGGTCGAATACATGGGAGTTCAGTGACATAGCCATTATGCCAACTGCTGGTCCCCAATTTTATACATGTTTTACTTAAGCAAAATTCCTACTCAGAGTTAGTAAAGGGTATTCTAAGGTGCAGTGGAAAAGTGGAGGGCCCAAGATGGAGCTAGTTGACACAGTGGAGTCAGTCTGATACAGCCACATGTATGGACATACCACATTTTTTTATCCATTCATCAACTGATGGACATTTGGGTTGTTCACACCTTTTTGTTATTATGAGTAATTCTGCTATGAATATTACCATTCACATTTTTGTATGAACATATTTGAATTTCTCTTAAGTATATATACAGCATGGGATTGTTGGTCATATGGTAACTCTTTGGTTAATCATTATAAATCTTTTTCTAAAACGATTGTGCCATTTTATATTCCCATTAACATTGTATAAAGGTCTCAAGTTCTCTATGTCTTTGACAACACTTGGTTTTGTTGCCTTTTGATTAAAGCCATCCTAGCGGGTGTCAGATGATATTGTGCTTTTAATTTCTATTTCCCTAGTGGCTAATGATGTTGAGCATTTTTTCATGTGGAAATGAAAACATCTGTATTATGTGTGTGAAACAGTGATTGACCTGGTTCTCAGTGTAGTGTCAATGTAACTCAATAACGTTTGTTGAATGAACATAACTAAGACCAAAGCGAAGCAAAATACCTTGGAGGATATCCGTTCTAATAGCTATGGCAGCCCGCAAGAGGAATGGTTGTGTAAGGGATAATATTCTGCAAATAAGAAGCAGTGTATTTTCACCCTTCTCACCACATCCTGCTGCTTTAAACTATGCTCCATTTGGAGCCTCCTTTCTCAGAGGCTGGGCCAGGAGCCTCGAGCCAGAGAAGAAAGGGGAAACACAGAATAAAGAAGACAGTAGGGTCAACCACCAAGATTTTTGAAGAGAAGATTTGCAAAATGGCTTAAGCTCCCATTTAACATAGTGAGGGCTAAGCCTGGCACACAGACCATGGACTTCTACCTCTGTGTAAGGGGGTTCCTGTTTGCCACTTGGGTTTAACTTTGAAGATGGTGTTAAAAAGAAAGTATGTTGTAGATGTGTAGGTGAGTGGGCGGCTTTGGTTTCAGAAACATCCCAATGAGTTGAGAGGAACAACTGAAGACAGGGCCCTCCTGCAACATGGGGAAGCCTGGACAGTGAGGGGTCAGATGGAGGCAATCAGATGGGGAGTGGTTCTACTTTGAACTCAGATCTCAGCTGCTCCTGCATGATGTAGATACTGAAATGAGAGCCATAGGCCATGCAAAGTGACACTGCAGCAACACCAGGAACAGACCTCCGGGGGGCAGGGAGGGTGACAGGACACTTGGCCAACAAGAGCTAATCAGTCAAAGAGCTTCCCTGGACCCAGCCCAGCCCAGAGAGACCAGCAATCCCTAGTTGAGTCATAAAGGCCAAGGAGTGGGCAGCAACAGGGCAGGCAAGGGGCTCCATGCCAGAGTCCTTGGGCCCCAGGTCCCCCTGTGCAGAGGGACCTCAACTCTTCCTTTCCAGTGAGAGGCAGAGTGACTCCCTGTTCTCCTCCCACAGCCAGATGCCACTTCATGGAGAAGCAAGGGGCCTGCTGATAATGGAGAATCTGAAGATGAAGAAGGGAGTGGGTACAGAGCACTACCTAATGGGACTCTTTACATTCCCACACTGGGTGAGAATGAAGATGTTTTTCGGCCACCTGACAGGTGTGGTCTTGTGAGGAAGTTCAGACCACAGACAAACTAAGAGAAACTGTAGTCATGTTGTGCGAGGAACTGTGACACCACCCACGGGCCCCTTTGTGGCTGGCTGGTTCAGCAGTAACCAACCCAGCACAGGGCAGGTGGGCCAGGACACAGTGCCATTAATGTTGCTGTGTCAGGGCCCTGTTCTGGAGTCAAGGAGTGTCTGAGCAGGAGGACTTCTCCCCTTTAACCAGAAAACAGTCCAAACTGCATGAGCCTTGCCTTCTTTGACTGTGAATCTTTCAGAAGCTCTTGGCAACATTGAATAAGCCAGGCTTAGGAACATGGCTTCCCAAAGACAGCACCGTGGCTTGGGCCTCTTATTTCTTTCCAGGCACTGTGCCGACTCTTTATATGTATCAGTGGACACTTCCAGCTATCCTTTGAGTTGCACTGTTGCTATTCATGTTTTAAATTAAACTGAGGGCTTGGTCAGGCTTTCCAGGATCTTTGTGGGAAGTGCTAGAACCAGCATTTGAACACAGTGATGTAACTGCAAAGACTGGGCCCTTAGTCACCGTGTTCAGAACCTCTCATTGTTCTGTTTAAAAGTGCCTTTTAAAAACCGGGAACCAGCAGTTAGCGTAATGGCTATGTCGCTGGACTCCCACGTAGTCAACCGCGGTTCGCGTCTCAGACCCGGTGGCTTAGAACTCACGCCGGGCGCGTGTGCGTGCGTGCCCAAGATCCCGAGAGGAGAATGGAGGAGAAGGGATTGCGGCGTGACCATCCCCCCTGGGGGGTGATTTCTCGCTTTCTGTCTCTCTGTCTCTCTCTGTCTGTCTGGCGAGCGCATGCGCCCTATAGCAAAAAAAACCTCTCCAAAAAAAAAAAAAAAAAAAAAAAAAAAAAAACTGAATCAGTACCTGTTTAAGAGCTGTTTATTAAATAAAATCCAGAAATGGTAACTTTTTATTGTCATAGGACACACAGGTAAGAGAGAGAGAGAACCTCCAACGTGGTGTGGTCATGCTGCGATCGTTTTTCCTCCATTTATCTCACTGTTAAGAATCTGGGCATGGGACCAGCAGTTAGCGTAGTGGCTATGTCACTGGACTCCCATGTAGTCAACCGCAGTTCGTGTCCTGGACCCGGTGGCTTGAAACTCACTTGCCGGGTGCAAGTGCGGGCGTGCCCAAGATCCCAAGAGGAGAATGGAGGAGAAGGGATTGCTGCGTGACCAAACCCCCTGGGGGGTGATTTCTCTCTTTTTGTCTCTAGTCTCTCTCTGTCTGTCTGGCAAGCGCATGCGCCCTATAGCGAAAACCTCTCCAAAAAAAAAAAAAAAATCTGGGCATGCATGCACTTATGCCCAGTGTATTTCTCAAGCTACCAGGGCTGGGACTTAAACCATGGTTAGCCATGTGGGATTCAGCACCCAGTGCAAAGCACTTAGCTTCCTTGCCATGGTGTTGTTTCTTATCTGCAAAATTTACATACCCATTTCACAATAATAAGGATGGTTAAATGTGAAACTGGGGCCAGCAGGTGTCTGAATCCCAGATAGCTGACTCCACAGTTGGACTCTGAGCCCACACCAGCACCTCGAAAATTACCAGGCACCTGTGTATATGTGCAGCATTACTCATAGTAGCCAAAGTAGGGAGACAGCCGAAGTGTCCATCAATGATCAATGGGTGAAAAAATTTTCTTTTAATGTAAATACACACGATGGAATGCTATTCAGCCAGAAAATAACATAGGAAATCCTCTCACTTATGAGGACATAATGTTGTCCTGGAGGACCTTATGTTAAGTGAAATAAGTCAGGCACAGTGAGACACAGTAAGATCTTACAAGTGGAATCTAAAAACAATAAACTCAGAAGTAGAGACTACAAAGGTGACCAGGGCTGAAGTGAGTAGGGAAAGCAGAGACATTGGTAGATAGGTAAAAAGTTAGACAGGAAAAATAAGTTCTGGTATTCTATTACACAGAGTTAATACTAATGGATTGCATATTTCAAAATAGCTAACAGAAAGGATTTTTAACATTCTCACCACAAAGAAATGATAAGTATTTGAGGTGATGGGTATACTAGTTAGATTGATTTGATCATTACAAAATGTAGATGGGTACTGAAACATCACATTTCACTACACACACACACACACACACACACAATTATTACTTGTTAATTAAAAATAAAACTTAAAGGAAGAACAATATGCACACTGACAATATGCACAATATGTACATCCAGCCATTGCAACCCAGAATGGGAGGAGAGTATAGGGCAGCCTTCTCAGGCAGTATGGGTGCAGGGTGAGCTGGATGGGGACTTCACAGGGCTGGGGATACCTGAAAGGTGCTGGGGGATGCCAGCTTCCTTCAGAAATCTCAGCTGTGCAGAGGAGCTGAGAGTAGGCAGGAGTGAGTGGGAAGGATACCTCAGGTGAAAGGGACTTCGCAAAGTTAGGCTAAAGGGCAGGATCAGTGGACAGTATCCTTGCTTTCTCTTTTAGAGAGCTTTAAAAAGTTTTTTTCACCTTTAAATTAGAAAAATACCTGCAATAATAAAGTACTTCCTCACCCACCCTTTTCCACTCCCCAAAGGTAATCACATTTTTTTTTCCAGGTTTCTATGTCTCTTTCTCTATGTATACTATATTTTAAAAATCAGTTATGGGAATGACCAGCAGATGGCATAATGGTTATGTTGCTGGACTCCCACATGGCTGACTGCAGTTCCAGTCCCAGAACTGGCAGCTTGAAACTCACAGCAGGCACATGAGTGTGCGTACCGAAAATCCTAAGAGGAGAATGGAAGAGAAGGGATTGTAGTATGTCCATTTCCCTTGGGAGGTGTGAATTTTCGATGAGCACACATGCCCTATAGCAAAAATCTCTCTCAAAAAAAAAAAATCAGTTGTGGAATAAATTCATACATATTTTTCTGGAGCTTTTTTTTTTTACTTCTCATCCATGTACATAGATGACTTTTTTATGGTAGCTTGGTATTTGCGTGGTCATATAATTCCATTATTGGTGCAAGCTGGTTTCAAGTGCTTTGCTATTGCAGACATCACTGCAGTGACCCCCACACATTGACCTTCAGGCTCATGGGTGAGTCCTTCTGGAGGGCACATTCTGCTGTGTCAGTTACGGGGTCTGCAAAAAATACAGGGAAGAAAATATATTTCCATGGAAGCTTCTAGATTTAAAATAAGTCATTGAAGTATCCGAACCTGGTGAATATACAGCTTTCTTTTTTTTAATCAAGATGTCAGCGATTGTATTTATGCACAAGTAAGCCACACTACCTTGATAAACATGGAGCAAATATAAATAATTCTCAAAGAGTTAAAACATTAGTCTATTCTTCTTGGTTTGATCTTTTATCTTTTATGCCTAGAGTCAATATTTGAAGAAGATACTGATTTCCAAAGGCACATTTAGACATAGTAAAAGACTCATAGTGGGGAAATGTGTTCATAGATTTGAGGGAGAACAAAGGTTGAAGTCCATTTAAAACAAATTTTTAAAAAACATTACTATATTCCTGGGATTTGGTATTTAATCTATGAAATCATCAGTTTAATAATATTTTCAGATCATTCTTTGGCAGAGTGAGGAAAAACCCTACCTCACTCTTAGAGAAAACACAGAAACATGCAGACACCACAAAGTCAAAGTGTGAACAGCCTCTTTGTAGGGTCTTTATAATTCACCATGGTGGCCAGCACACTTAGGTAAGATCGCCTTCCTCTGGCCCTGGGCTCCATCACACCGGTCTATGTTCAGCCCACCCCTGGGCAGGATGAGTCTGATTGTCAGTGTGTGGAAAGCTACTCTAGCTCTCTAATTCTAACATGAACACATCTTTTAGTTTCTTCTGTCATAGCCACTGAAACCCCAAGATATTCTTTTTCAATATTTGTGCAGTATTTTCAGATTACTCAGGGCTCTGCCTCCTCTTTAACAATGATTTCTTGGTGGGGTCTAGATGTGGTGGCATAGGCAGTAAGGTCCTGATGCCAATGCTGGAGCCATGTGCGATGGATCTGAGTTGTATCCAGGATCTACCTGACCATGCCAGGGCCCTGGCTGCCTGGAGGGCTTGGGTGAGAATTGCGATGACATGAAGTCCTGTTAAGACTCTCTCTCTCAGGAAATAAGAAAACTTAAAAAAAAAAAGTGTAATTTCTTGGTGAATATTTTAAAAACATATCCTTCTTAGCCATTATTTAGCCATTGCAATTCCATTTATGTCTGACAATATGCACAATATGCACATCCAGCCTTGGGCCATTGCAACCCAGAATGGGAGGAGAGTATGGGGCAGCCTTCTCTGTCAGGAATATAATTTCTAATTTTGGATAAGTGGGAACTGGATCTAGAAGCCAAAGTGAAACAGCAAAAGTCCATGTGTCATTTTCCAATGCATTTGAGCAAAGTATGGCTGAGATTAAGGTTTCCTATTGATTTTGGGAAGCTCTCAGAAGCTTAAGTCAGCCTAAGGTTTCCTGTATTTACCTGACAAATATTTGTTGAGTATGTTCTGTGGGCCAGTGTGAGTGCATTGGCAGTATTCTTAATACAAAATGTTTGAAGGCTAGTGCTTGTAAATTCATCACAGTGGGTTCCTGGAGCTTCAAGAATGTTCTTTCAAATTACTTGTTTATAGGGGCCACCAGGCAGTGTGGTGGCTAAGGCACTAGACTCCCACATGGTCCGCCGTGGTGTGCATCACAGACCTGACAGCTTGAAAATCATGCCTGGCAGATCTGCATGCACGCCTGAAATCCCAGAACAGAGAAGAGATTGCAACATTCCCATTCCCCTATAGAGGGAGATTTCTCACTTTACCTCTCACTGTCCCTCTCAGTTTCTCTCTGGCAAGCACATGTATCTATGGGGAAATAAGTTACCTGTTCAGGTGTCCTGTCATACTACTACTAAATTTAACCAGGTTAATCCTCTCAACTCAGAAATGACTTTAAAGTTCTTAAAAGAGACTATTTGGCCCTCCAAGGCTTGAATATTCTCCAAATCTATGATGATAGGAAGGAGGCAGTATAAAAGAAAACAATTTTTTTTTCAGAGGTTTTTGCTATAGGGCACGTGCACTTGCCAGAAAGACAGAGAGAGAAAGAGAGATAGAAAGCAAGAAATCACCCCCCAGGGGGAATGGCCATGCCGCAATCCCTTCTCCTCCATTCTCCTCTTGGAATCTTGGGCACGCACGCACATGCGCCTGGCATGAGTTTAAGCCACCAGGTCTGGGGCTTGAACCATGGTCGACTATGTGGGAGTTCAGCGACATAGCCATTATGCCAACTGCTGGCCCCAAGAAAATATTTTTTTTCAAATAACTGCATGTTTTCCTTGGAGCCAGGGTGGGCAGAGCTGAGGACAGATCCTGTTAGGATGTGAGAGCCTATGGTTCTCTGGATCAGTCTTCAAATCCTGCTGGGTGAGCAATGGGCCTTCAGTCTACTGCTAACCCCCTGCCCTGCAATTCAAGTCACAGGAGAAGTTGCCATCCCTCTCCCTTCCTCTCTCTATTTCATTTAGGTGTGAAATCCCTGAGGCCCATTTGATCAGCCTCTGCAAAAGGCCAGCCCCAATGAAGGATGTTTCCTTCTTACTAGGCCACATTTATGTAGTCGACACAGCAGAGTACAGCTCTTGTAATGAGACAGGAAATGTCATCCAAGAGAGAGAAGGATATGACACAGCAAGGCCGTATGCTCAGAACCAAATCCCAGTGCAACAGCCAATGAGACTCCATTAGCCATTTATGCCCTGACTTACTAAACTTCAGATGAACCTTTGAGTGGCAGGCATTTTTTCTTCTTTGCTGCTCTTGGATTTATAATTACAATATGATACTTCTTTGGGAGGCATGGATCCTTCTAGTCTACTCTCCAAATTTCATTGCACTAGCTACTAGTTCATTTTATGTAAACTTGACTTTTAATAAAAACAAACATTTTCTGTTAAATCACTCTGATTTCCAAGAAGGTGTTCATAAAGTACTGTTTTATGGGTTTTCTCCACTAAAAGTTCTGAAATTTCAGGTGTATTTTCCCAAGTGACACTGTTCAATGAAATCTAGTTGATTCGGTTCAATTTATCAAATATTATTGAAATGAGCACACTGTTAGAAAAAGACCTGGACACTGCCCTCAGAAAATTTGCAGGCCCAAAGATGGGAAGGATTCATAGATGGGTAATTTCAGTCCAGCATGGTAACTACAATGAGAGAATTACCTACAACAGCACTTGAAGCCTCTGCTCTCATGGAGTTGGTCCTGGAGAGACAGTCAGACCTTAACTCAAAAATTGCATTGGGAACCAGCAGTTAGCGTAATGGCTATGTCGCTGGACTCCCACGTAGTTGACCGCGGTTCGTGTCTCGGACCCGGTGGCTTACAACTCACGCCGGTCGCGTGTGCGTGCGTGCCCAAGATCCCGAGAGGAGAATGGAGGAGAAGAGATTGCGGCGTGACCATCCCCCCTGGGGGGTGATTTCTCGCTTTCTGTCTCTATGTCTCTCTCTGTCTGTCTGGCGAGCGCACGCACCCTATAGCGAAAAACCTCTCCAAAAAAAAAAAAAATTGCATTAAAAAAAAAGTAGAGTTTAGGGCTAGCCCCAGATCCTAGCAATTAAGGGAGCCAGATCCCACATGACTGACTGTGGTTTGCATCCTCCCCCCAGTGGGCACATGTATGTTTGGATGCCCCAAATCCCAACAGGATGGAACAATGAAGGGAAAAAGATTGTGGCATAATCATGCCCTATTAGGGGGTACTTTCTCCCCCTCTCATCTCTGTTTCTCTCTCTGGCTACTGTATGCACCCTCTGGCAATTTTAAAAAGGAAAAGTAGGACTTAAACTCTGACCAACATGTTATAGGACAGACAGGTGTCACCATGAGAGCTTAAATGGGCCATCTGGCCAGTGTCATCCAGAAGCTTGAAGGAAGGGTCAGGTAAACTAGCTGTGGAGTGGCAGGAACAGTAATCCCAGTAGGAGCAAGAGTGTGTGCAAAGGAGCTGTGGCAGGAGGGCACATAGAATATCCCAACACCAAAACAAGACTGGAGTGGCTACAGCACAGGATGAGAGAGAGAATGACAGCAGCCAGGCAGAGGTCAGTAGGGCTGGAACCCATGAAGGATCTGGTTGGTCATGGTCTTCATCTTTAGTTTTTAAAACTTAAGTTAAAAGTTAATTTCAGTTAATGATGCAGGGAAGACAACTACCAAAGTCTAGACAAATGAGAGGTAAACTCCTACTGGGTGGAAGAGACTTATGAAGAATGGCTACATCAGTCTCCTCAACTGATTTTCTTTCAATTCCCAAAACACTGATAATCTCACATAGTTAGTCCTAGTTTACTAATAAGAATAAAAACCATTGCAGTATAAAAGAATTTCCTGCCAGTTCTAGAAATGGGGCTAAAAGATTTGTTTATACTAGCTAAAATCTGAAAATAATCCAAATGCCTATCAACTACTAAATAAAGGAATTGTGGCATAGCTTTCTAATAGAGTACCTACAATACCAGCAATAAAAAGGAACATTCTACTATTACATATAATACCTGGCTACAACTCAAAAGTAGAGTGCTTAAAGAAGCCAGACACTAAAGACATAGATTATGATTTCGTTTACATGACATTGTAGAAAAGTTAATACTAGTGAGAAATCAACCTCCAAGGGGGTTGGCCACACCACAATGCCTTTTCCTCCACTCTCCTCTCAGGATTTTGGTCATGTGCACATACACATGTGCAGTGTGAGTTTCAAGCCTCCATGTCCAGGACTAGAACCATAGTCAGCCATGTGGAAATCATCTGCTGGTCATCTTTTAGCAGATTTTTAAAAGAAAGAAATAGCAGGAATCCTTTCCCCTACCTGACCTGTGTGGGATCAGCTAAGCCTCTGGTCTCCCATCCTTCTCCAGGGGCAGTTTTCTGTGTCACCTTCTCTGCTATGATGGTATTTCCTGTATTCCATTCCAAAGATGGTGGTTTTTTGTGACTACCTTCTCATACCTTCCCTTTCCACTGTAGCAATGTCTAGACTTGCCTTAGTGTTGTGGTGTGGTGCCCCAGTTCATTCATTTCTCTCCTTTTCCCTCTGCACCTGTCTGTTTTGGCTGTGCTCCCTGGTGATAGTGGTGGTGGCAAAGCTGGCACAGTGACCTCTGTGGCTCTGATGTGGGTCTCCCAGGATAAGGAGAAAGTGAGTGTGCTCCCCTCACCTTGCCTCCTCCCAGCTGTCTGCAGCCTGGTACTAGCTCTGGTGAGGTCTTCGAGTAAGAGACCTGAAAAATGCCCTTCTCTAATTTCTGGATTGGAAAACAGTGTTAATTCTAGGTGCTAGAGTCTGAGCCAAGTCAAGGCTGAATGAGGGTAGTCCAGGGTCCTGGGAGGTCCGGGGTGGGCAGAACCTGAGACCTTCTAGATTGTGTGGGGAGCTGGATGCCTGTGTATTCATGCCAGTTACTTCTGTCTGTGCCTCAGTGTTCCAGTATCCCTCGAAGGGCCCAAGACCCTGAGGTTCCATGGAGCCACCCTTGTGCCCTCTGCTCCCCAATGCAGGCCAGCAAGACTGATGAGAACAGATCAGACAATTTTATGGACTCCATGAACCCACAGCTGGAGTGGCAGGTGGGGACCATCCAGAACCTGGTGGACTTGTACATGGCCTTTGTCAACAAGACCGTGCAGGACCTCATGCCTAAGACCATCATGCACCTTATGTTCAATGTGAGTGCAAGGCCGTGAGGGGCAGGGCTCCCATGGCACCTGACTTGGTAATGTGGACTTAGTCCCTAACTTCACTTCTCCACTAGCTGTATTGGAAGAAGTAAAAGAAACAAAATTAATCTTAATAATACATGTCTTATACCAATGTATCCAAAATACTATCTTTTCAACATTTAATCAATCAACTGAAAATAATTAACAAGATTTTTTTTAATTTGCTTTAGGGCATTGCTGGAGAGAAACAGAGATGGGGAGAGAGAAGGACTATGAGAAATCACATCCCTCCCGCCCCCGCCGGGGGATGGCCACACCACAATCCCTTCTCCTTTATTTTCTCTCAGGATTTTGGGCTTGCACACAAACCCTGCATGTCCATCTACCACCAGATCCTAATTTGAACCTCACAGTTGTTCATGTGGGATCCAATGTGTTAACCACCACACCACCTGCTGGCCCTTAACAAGATATTTTATGTACTTTTCTTCATAATAATTTTTCCAAATGTAATTGAGACATTAAACTTTCATTGGAAATATTTAATCTAAACTGAGATTTCATGAAATTTACAGTTGCAAAAGTCAATTTGAATATGTTTAAATATTTTCCAGGAGGGGCAAAGAATCTATATCTTTTGAGATCATGCTTTGATCACTTCACAGCATCAGCAGAACCTATGGCTTAAGTGGAAGAGTATGGTACACCGCCCCCCTCCCCCACGGGAAGTACAATAGAATAGGTTTGATCCCTGGTTTTGCCTTGAATTCCCTCTGCTGATAGCCTGTTTCCTTATATGTGAAGTGTAACCACGGAGCTGAGGATTAAATGCATACAGTACAGCAACACAATGGCTGGCACAGAGTAAGTGTTTGACACAGGTTGGAGTAAGGAATGAGACTCGGGGGGCAGCTCATGACCTAGTGAATAAGGAAGCTGGAACCCACACATCAATCATGCAGTTTGAGTCTCAGACCCAGCAGCTTGAAGAACACACTGGGTGCATGTGTGTACATGCCCCAAATCCAGAAAGGATGGAGAAATGGAGGCAAATGGACTGTGACATGATCATATGATATGTGATTTGCTTTCTCTTTCTCTCTCTCTCTCTCTCTCTCTCACACACACATGCCCTCTGGGGGGTGGGGGTGGAAAAAAGTTTAAAGTTAAAAAAAAGAAATGAGACTCAGGTAAGCTGATTAAGGTGGCTGGATCCCACATGATCAAGTGTGAGGTTCAAGACTCCAACCCAGTGGCTTGAAAAACAAACCAAACAAATGTGCCCATGTGCCCTAAATCCAAAGAAGATAATAGAGAAGGGATTGCAATGTGCCCATTCTCCCTGTGGGGGAAGGAGTACTTTCTCACTCTCTTTCTCTCAGGCAAGTAAAAATGTCCTATGGAAAATTTTTTTAAATAATTAAAATTAAAGTTTTTAAAAAGCAGATTCAAGCCTAGCATTTAAACAGCCTCACCATTTTCCACGAAGATCCCAGAGCTTGGGCAGAGTAACATCTGGGAAATTTAGGAACATTAACCCACTCCTGTACTCATGGACACATTCATTTAACATGGGCAGACATTGACAGCCATTACTCTTGTATCTCAAGGGCACAGAAAAATTTAAACTGGCATCACCCTTATTGTGGTCCAGTGCGGCAGGAAAGTCCTTAAAGTGTAAACCTGTGCTAACCGATGAGGACACTGAGGCTGAAAAAGCTTAGCAGGCAGGTGCTGGTGACATGATAGGCCTAGAGTCTCCTCCCAGGTCTCTGAACTGGAGAGGTACTTTTCCGCTCTGGACTTCAGTGTCCTAATCTGAGAAAAGGAGAGGTGAGGAGGCAGATCTCCAAGTCTGGTGGGTGCAAGGCTGCATCCCAAATGGCAAACCCAGGGCTCCCAGTGTGCAGTGAGAAGACACAGGAATGAGGTCCAGGTGCCCCTCCCTCTTCACCGCCCGCGAGCCAAGGAGTTCACCTTCCCCGAGCTGCTGGCCAGCCTGTGCTCATGTGGAGATCAGAACACGCTGATGGAGGGGTGAGCGGAGCAGGCGGCAGGAAGAGAAGCTGAGCATGTACCAGGAGCTGAAGAATGCACTCAGCATCCTCTGCGACATCAACAGACCACCGCCAGCTCACCCTTGTCCCCACCTCTGGAGGACCTCTGGCTGCAAGTGCAGAAGGTACTGGACGGACTGAGGTACTGGGGCCGGCTCCCACAGTCTCAAAGCTCCCAACCCCTGGTCCTGCAAAACAAGACCTGGACCTGGAGTGGTGCTCTCCATTACTGCTCCTGGAAGGGCAGAGCTGGAAAGTTGGCATGGGGGACATGGCCGGCACTGGGCTGGGGCAGGTCCTCAGGCTGGGACAGAGATAGTCACCTCTTTGGTTTCCTTGTCCCTGTTCCCTGTCACCTGCAGGTCACCCATGTCCCGCCCCATGCCACAACACTGAGCTCCTACCAGGCCCCCAACCCAGCCTTGGTCATGGGGCCCTGCTCCTAGACCTCCTCCTCCTGAGTCTGACCTGGGGATGGAGGCAGCCTCAGTGCCCTCCAGGCCAAGTCAGGGACTTCCCCTGACTCCCTCGGTTCTCCCACCTGGGTCCCATAACATCCCAACAGCATCATTGCACCCGGGTTCCTCAAATGCTCCAGAAACTTAGGGGGGCAAATGCCACAGAGGAGGCTGCCAGCTGGGTGTGGCTGGGAGGGCTGTGTGTCCTAATACTAGAGCACCAGCCCTGACCTCCAGAGCCAGCCCTCTGCATCCCTGTCACATGGACTCAGGGTGCCAGAGCCCAGGGCCTTGTGGCTGAGGGCTCATGGAGCCTGCCTCCAGGGAGTGCTGAGACCTGGAGGTGATCCTTTCTGGCAAGGGGGTCGTGGGGTCACTCGTCAGCCCCCTTCATTCCAGCACTTGCATGGTGCTTCCCTCTTGCTTCACTCTTGGCGGCCACTTGTGCATTCCTGCTTTTCCTATCTCTCCTCCACTTTCCACTCAGTCCTTAACTCCTCTCCCAGCCTCTGGGAGCCTACCTCGGGTCTGAGGTTCTCACCCTCTCTGGATGTGTGGATTTCTGTCAGTTACACTCAGGGATTCCCTGATGCCCCCACTTCCCTTCCTGACCCTTGGGACCCATCCAGGGGGCTGTCCTGCTTCTGGCCCACAGGAACAGAGCCCAAAACTGTGACTGTGTGACCAAGGTGTGTGATGTGTGTGTGGACGTGGACATGAGAGTGCAGGAGTGGCACCCAGGCCTGGGGCAGGGCAGGGAGCAGTAGGGGAGCATGGATAGTCTGATGGCTTTTCCTTCCTCCTGCCTCTGGCCCACCTAGCCTGGACTAGCATGGTGGGGGTGGGGATGGAGGTGGCAGTAGGTGAAGGCTCCTTTTCCAGAGCTTTCCAGCAAAAGGATCCTACTTCATCCCCTGATTTTTTCCTTCTTGATCTATGACTCTCTTTCAAGCAAGTTCACTCCAATATTATCTCAGAATGCCCTGTTTCCAGTGGTCACATCCTCTGAGGAAGAACACATCGAGCCAGTAGCACCTGTGGGCTTCCACACGGCTGGGGGTGGGGCTGTGAGTTCAACCTCTATAAAGCAAAATGAAGCCGGGAGGGGCTTGCTCTGTGGTGATTTGAAGATCAAAGCTAAATAGTATAGGCAGGCTGTATAGTTTGGGGAAGAATCCTGGCCTGGGAGTGTGAAAATGCTAGGTCTTTGGGCCTAGCATCACTCTCCAGGGCCTCAGTTTCCCTTCTACCCGCTGATGAACATATTCTGCCTCTTTCCCCCCATCGGAGAGGGGAATCACGGGAGACTGAGGGTACAGGGTGCCGTGGTGACCGCAGACGTGACTCTAGAGGCACGTTGCTAACTGCCACCATGAGTTCAGGCATGCCCAGACCTGTGCTGCGGCGTGACATGTGAGCACCATGGATGTGGCACCTACTCTAACTTCAGTCTTGCTAACACATTTGGCAAACATTAGGCAAGTCAGAGCCGTGCCCAGGGGCAGAGAGCAGTCTGGGAGAGCTTCAAGTCACCTCACTGAAGTCATGATTGAGAGAAGGCTCAGGTGTGAGGATCAGGAAGGCACTTGGGTAGGGAGCAGCAATGTGGGCAGAGGTTCCGTGTGTGGATGCACTGAGGGGACTCGCCCCCAGAGTAGAGATACAGACAGGATGAGGGAGAGGTCTGAGGGTAGGGTGGGAAGGCTGAAGAACCCACAAAGTCTGCAAATAACACAGGTTGTTGGGACGTCAGTGTTGTGGGTATATAGAAAGCCATAGAAGGCGCTTGGAAGGCAAAATGACAGCAGGACCCTAGAAAGCAAGCCCCATTCCTTGTGAGGCAGTGCGGGTGTCCCTCTGAGCAAGCCAGGCACGAGTGTGAGGGAGCTGGTACAGATGTCTCTGTGTGCAGATGAACCCCTGTGCTGTGAGTTAGCCTACACGTGTGCTTCAGAGTGCTGAGGAGCTGCATGTCCCAGATCTGTGCTGCACACCCTGACCAGTGAGGGTGCTAGGCACTGGGAGGTGGGAGGGAGTGTGTGTGTGCCATTTGTAGGTATGCGTGATAGTGTGTGCATGCGGTGACGTGGGGCCTCCCACTCCCAGCATGTGTGTGTACGTCCAGGAATGTGCACGTTCATGTCACTCAGCCCCAGGCCTGCCTACTGGTCTGTGTGAACAGCCATGTGGATTTCATGGTGTCTTTCAGAATCACTACCAGTAACCTGAGGAGCATCAGCAACAGTAGGTACCTGCCCCTCCGCCTGCTGCATGAATGGTGTGTCGGCCCCAGCACACCACCTCCACACTGGGAGTGCACCTGGGTCCTCAGAGCCAGACCCCCTCCCTCTCTTTTAGCAGCTCTAGGTTTCCTCTTGCACTTTCTGTCCTCCTGCCAGCAGGCTCTCTCACCTCCCTCCCCAGGAAGCCTCAAGACTCAGTGCTGAGCCTGCGGGCTCTTGAGATCAGCTCCACGGCCAACCTGGCAGACATGGGTACTCCGGAGCCACCAGAGAGGGCCGAGAGCTCTGGTGTAGAGTACAGGGTCTGAGAGCTCCGAGGGGGCGTGTCGGTCTGGACTCAGAAGTTTCAGTTTCACCCAGTCATGATCTGAGCTGTGCTGCCCACTTCAGGGAGGGTAGCCCTGAGAACGGAACCCACCGCAGGGCAGGGGTGATTGTCAGGGCCCCACCTCCTCTGTCCTGCGGGCAGTTGAGCAGTGACTAGGGTGGGCCCAATAGCTGGGTCACGCTTTCCTATTCACAGCATGTCACACCTCACAGGCGAGGCAGGCACACAGCCCCCACCCAAGCTCTCGGTATTGCCCCATCTGGCAGTGTGCAACTACAGGCCACACCCTGGGCCCAGGGGAAGCACCAGAACGGCCCATGGCTCACCCATCTGAGCTGCCACCTCTAGGGCAGCCCTCGGCTATGCAGCTGAGAGGACAATGCGTCCACTGACCTGGGCATGGCAGCCCCTCTGACTTGTGCCCTGGCAGGGCTGCAAAACCCGTCCAGTGAGTCCACCCACCACTGACCCTTGCCCTGCTTTTCCCAGCAGGAAGGACCCAGCCTCACTTAGGTGACCTCCAGTTTCCCGACCAGTGGAGGCTCCCCTCTTAGACTGATAAGTTTGTGGCCACTGGCATCTGGCTGCCTGCCTTTCCAGCCTCCCCCAGGGTTCCTTCGGAGGACTCCTGAGCTTTCGGACCAAACTGAGACTCCCTCCAGCTACCCTATTTATCTTTTTTTTTTATCTTTTTTTATTTTTTATCTTTTTAATTTTTTTTTTTTTTTGGAGAGGTTTTTACACTATAGGGCGCATGCACTTGCCAGACAGACAGAGACATAGAGACAGAAAGCGAGAAATCACCCCCCAGTGGGGATGGCCACACTGCAATCCCTTCTCCTCCATTCTCCTCTCTGGATCTTGGGCACGCACGCACATGTGCCTGGCGTGAGTTTTAAGCCACTGGGTCCAGGATGCGAACCGCAGTCGACTACATGGGAGTCCAGCAACATAGCCACTACGCTAACTGCTGGTTCCCCTACCCCATTTATCTTCACCCTCCTGGTTCAAGTAGTGTTCTTCCTCCTGGTCCTCTCCATCAGGCCTGATGGATGTTGTGTGGGTCCCTGAGCCAGTGGGTTGGAAGACAGGTGACTAGAGACAATGCAAGTCTAAGGGGCCGGTCCATGTCTGGAACTGTGGCTGTGCTACCTGGGTGCTGTGAGGCCAGTGTGAATGGTGGTGGTGGAGAGACAGCCTCCACCCAGACTAGCTTGGAAATCAGGCCTGCCTGACTCCATCTTGTCCCTCTCATCTAGCCTGTTTCCCAAAAGCTTACCCCTGGTTTTGGTCCCCATTTCCAGCCCCTGTCACCACTGCCAGGGAGAGGGGGAGCTGCTCTTACCTTACCAGCTCTCTCCTTCATTCCCTCTCCCCCATTTCTCTGCTTTCTCTCCAACTGACAGCTGATCAGGTCAGGAAAGTCCATCCCATCCTGAGCACCCCAGGCCCCCTCCAACCTCTAACCAGATCCCTCCTATTCCTCGGAGGCCTCCCTTTTCAAGCCTGCCCGGATGGCTGTTCTGTGATTGACAGTGGCTCCTCCAGCCCCAAAGCTTCCCCTTCGTCTGTGACTTAGTCTATTGTAGTGGTGAGATGAAACACCCAGATGTGACACTGGTGAAAACTTATACCCCACTGTGGTATTGCTCCTGCTGTGTCCTGTAAATATCTCTAAAGTCTCAGATACACACACACATAAATATGGCTGATCCCGCCTCTCCTCCAGTGTGTGTGGGACAGCAGTCACCGTGCTATCTTTGTGTATTCTCATGGCCCAACGATAAGACCACACTGTCACCCTGACATCGCCCCTCCAAAGTGTGCCACCTCCTGCGAACCTCCCTGTTGTGCCCGGCCTGTGGGCATCCAGCTTCCTCTGCCATCCTGCCGTCCCTGGCCCCTGGAACAGCACCCCGTGGGTGCTGTGCTGGCAGCTGTGTGGTGCTCTCACTGCTCCCAGTCTTGCTGTCTCTTGGCTGAGAGTAAAAACCCACTTCTGGATGATGGGGAACAGTGTGTCCTTCGCTCACTCGTGTTCTCTGTGGAGTTTTGGCGGAGGTCTGGGTGGAGGTGACCGGGCCATTGCTGGTGTGCTGGAAGGGGTGGTGGGAAGGGCACACCCTTTCTGTAGCAGGGAAGCCCCAGCAGGCAAGCCTGTCCTCATTCTATGATCCCTGCGCTGGCCACTAGGGGGCAGAGCCACAAACCCGGCCTGCAGCCACACTAGAAGGACAGAGGAACAGTAGGCCACTGGGCACAGACAGGGAAATGGGTCAGGGTGATGAGCTGGAAGCTGGCACTCTTGGGTGCTGGCACCCTCTCTCCCCTCCCCATCCTTAGTTCTGGCTTGTGAGTGTGATGGCTGTTAGGGCACAACCGCCTTCCGTGGTCCAGCAGGCCCACAGACTGCACGGGAGGCCCTCAGGTGACAGGCCTGGAATATCCCTACCAGCCCTCTTGGGCAGCTCAGACTCCTGCTCCTCACAGTTCAGAAGTCTGCTGTCTGCTGGTGGTACCTGCTCCCTGCTTAGTGGCTCGGACCCCAGGATCCACCATGGAAAAGGGAACACACAAGGCCAAAACAGTATGGTTAAATTCATTTAGTCCAAAATACAAAGCAAAATGAACAGGAGCCGCATCACCAGGATGTCACAACCCATCCCGGCCTCCTTCCTCTGTCCAGTGCTACCAGTAAATAAGTTTCCAGCCCCAAATAATGCCCAGCTGCTCCTCACATGCCAGCTCCCACTCTGGATAATACATGGGACAGCCTTACCCCAAAATATACAAAACGTTACAGATACAATATGCACACTGTGAGGGGAGGGGCGGCTCTGTGACCCACATCCCAGCAGCTTCTGCACTCGCCTGGCCTACATTTAAGACCCAAATGTCACAAGGCCTGATAGAATGCTGCCTGCTGTCTGGCCCCGATGTGCTTCTCAGGAATACAGGAGCCCCCGAGTGGCCTGCCTGCCCCAGCCTCTGCCCGCACCTGACCTATAGAGCTAACTGGCCCAACTGTCGTAGGGCCTGAGAGGTGCTGCCCAGCTTCCCTGCCTTGACACGGACTCGCCAGGACTACAGGGAGCGTCTCCTGCCCTGTAGCCCATGAAGATACTGCCCAGCTCCAAAGTTCCTCAAGAAAGGGGATGGGAGCCCCATGATGGGTACCACCTGCCTGACATGGCCTCTCCTGGACTAGAGTAAGCCCCTCCTGCCCTGCATGCCAGGGAAAATGCTGCCCAGCTGTCCTGCCCCAAAGGGCCTCGAATAAGGGGACGTGAGTGCTCTAAGTGGAAGGCTGCTGGGTGGTGAGGGGGCCACTGCTCCCCCAGAGAGGCAGCCTTCTAAGTTTTATGATCGTTTGGCTCTTTTTCTGGGATGAAGCCCAAAAATTAAGACAGCCTTGGCCAAAATGGCAAAGGATCTGTGTCTCCCCATTTGATAGGGTTTTTACGTTGTCACTCCATTGCATAAGAATGACTGAGAAGGAGTTGCAGGGGAAGGTAGCAGAGACAACGTGGCAAGGATGGTGGCAGCTGGGATGGGGTGAAGGGGAGGGCTTAGCCTGGTGCTGTGAGACTTGACCTGGTGCTGTGAGGCTTGACCTGCTGGTGTGAGGCTTGACCTGGTGCTGTGAGGCTTGACCTGCTGGTGTGAGGCTTGACCTGGTGCTGTGAGGCTTGACCTGGTGCTGTGAGGCTTGACCTGGTGCTGTGAGGCTTGACCTGGTGCTGTGAGACTTGACCTGGTGCTGTGAGACTTGACCTGCTGGTGTGAGGCTTGACCTGGTGCTGTGAGACTTGGCCTGCTGGTTCGAGGCTTGGCCTGCTGGTTTGAGGCTTGGCCTGCTGGTTCGAGGCTTGGCCTGCTAGTTTGAGATTTGGCCTAGTGGTGTGAGGACTGGCCTGCTTGTTTGAGCCTTGGCCTGCTAGAGTGAGGCTTGGCCTGCTGGAGTGAGGCTTAGACAACCAGGATCTTGACTTGTTTGTTCCCACCAACCCGGCAGAACAAGGGGAGGTAGGGGTTGCTGCCCAAGCCAGTAAGCTCCCGGGGGTTCTGGATCTCCCACGGCAGCTGCATGATTGGCTGGGAGGTGGGGTTCCCTGCTGGAGATCCCAACCCAGCTTTTCTTTGTCCAGGCTGAACGAGGTCAGTGAGGCTGACCTCCCGACAGGCTGTGAAGACAGAGGGGCAGGCTCAGGGCCAGGAGCCCTCACAATGCCATCTGCCTTCCCAGCCTCCCCTGGCCCAGGGTGCTACTCACCACCCAGCTGGTCAGCAGTGCTGAACTCCTGTGATATGGGCAGACCTGGAACAAGCTCCCCTGCAGGGCTCTGAGTGGTGGACCAGAACTTGTCCTGCTGCTCCTTTTGTTTGCCCACAAGCCACAGCACCTGACCCTGTAGCTCCAGCAGCTTCACCTGGAGCAAAAGGTGCTCAGTGCTCCTCTCCTACCCTGGCCATACCTGGACCAGTACCCCCAGACTCCCTCAGAGGTGCGCAGTGCACCGTCCCTATCCCGCCCACAGTGACAGTGCTCTGTGCCCTGCTCCTACTCTGGACCAGGCCCTGCCCTGTCTACAGAGAAGTTCACGGCCCCACCTTCAGCTTCTTGTTGTCCTGCACCAGCTGGTGGATGTCCTCCTCCTTCTCCCTGTAACGCTCTTTGAGCATCGCCCTCTGCCTCTGGTACAGGGCAATGTAGGCTCCTGCAGGGACCGAGGGCCAGTGGGCTGGTGTGAGGACAGGGCACAGGTGCTTCCCCCATACACTCACAGCTTGCTGACCATTGGCCCTGGCGTCTCAGCTCACCAATGGTCTCAGTTTCTGCAGAGAGCTGAATTCAATGATGTTCTAGTGCCTCCTCTCGCTCCTGCACGTCCACTTTCTCCTCCATGAGCTGCAGAAATTGGCTCTGGAGCCCCAGGAACAGGTCAGGTCACAGCAGTGACCTGCCCCATGCCCACCTGCCCCATGGCCCATGTTAGGAGAAACTCACTCACCTGCAACTTCTCCATGGCCCCCTGTAGGGCCTGGTGGCCCCCACACGTGCAGTCACCCCTGGTTCCAGAGGAGAGGGGCTCCCTCTCTGGCTCTTCCTGGGATGGAGTTGCCAGGGGAGTCAGTTGCTGGCAGCAAAGTTTATGTTCTGTCAGCTGCGGGTAACAGGTGCATGTGTTTTTGTGGGGAGAACACTCAGGACAAAAGGGATGAGAGATGCAGAAGGTACCTCGTCCTCTCTCAAGACTTGGGTGGACCACCTACTCTGCCCTTCCTCTCACCCCGGGAAGTTGCAGGTGTCCATAATAGTCAGGAGGCCGGGGATTCAAGTAGGAGGAGGGTGCTCAGAGAGATCAAAGGGAAGAAGCAGGAGAGGAGGGATGGAGAAGGGCAGGGAGACGGAGGCTCACCACAGCCTCTGGACTCTCCAGCCCTTCCACAAGGCCCAGCTTGAAACGAAGAGCCTCCTCATCCAATTATCCTCCTAGGAGGAGAGCCAGAGTGTCTTCAGACAATCCACCAAGAGAGGTAAAGTGAGCCTGGGAAGAAGCTCAGGGCCACCTCTGCCCCCACCCTCACCCTGACCCTGGAGGGAAGAAAGACCAGCTATTTAAAGGGCTCTTCTAGGTCCGCTATACTATGCTCAAGCCTTTCTCCTCCTCCTCGTGTACTATAGGGTCTTCAGCTCACCTTCTCCAGGGAGACCTATGAGGTGCAGCTGGGCCCATAACTGCTGGTTCTGCTGGGTGATAGCTTCCAGGTGCTTCTGAGGGGTCAGGAAAGAGAGTGAAGGCACAGAGGTTCCCAGGTCCTCCCACTTGGACCCAGCACTCAGAGACTCCCTCACCTGGGTCTCTCGCAGCTCCTGGCAGACCACATCAGCTGCCACCTTGCCCTGAATTTTCTCCCGCAGCAGCCGGTCCACCAGCTGGGTCTGCAGCAGCAGCTGCTTTTGCAGCAGCTCCTTCTCTGCGGCCAGCAGCTTGTAGGCGGCTGCATACTGCTGCAGGTGGATGGCATATAGGTTGTGTTGTTGCTGCAGACCCTGAGCCTCCTGGCTCTTTACCTCAACCTGTGGAGTGAGGGCATGTGGCAACTTCCTTTCAATTCTGAGCCCATAAATAGGAAGAGGGCACAGACCTGGTACCTGCCAAAGACCTCATGGTGCCTCCACCTCACACCTTGAAACCTTTTCCAACATTTTCACTCTAGATCACAGACTGGAGGAAATGCAGAGGAAGAGACGTGCTCTGTGGCATGGCAGTAATGCACTGCTCAAGAGAAACTGGATCTCCGACATGATGACCAGGGTTCAAATCCCCAGTCTGGTCAGCCTGAAACATGTTAGGTCCATGCCCACGTGCCCTAAATCCAATGGGGTAAGAGGCCTGGAAAGGGGGATCATGGTCTTTTTGATGGGTGCTCATCTCTCTCTTCCTCTTCTGCGTGCATGCATGCAATTCAGGGCTGCTGCCTCTCTCTTGTTCTAACAGCAGCTCCAACTCCTCCAGCTTCTGCGATTCCTGCATCTCGAGCTGCGTGGCTGCCTTCTCAGCAGCTAGGATTCGGAGCTTCTCCTCTGAAGATAACTTAGAGCTGGGATTTGAACATCCAGGTCTAATTATCAAAACCCAATTTTCCCCTGGGGTTAAGGGTGGGGGGGGTTAAACTACAATTTTAATTTTTTGAAAGATTTTTTTTTCCTTGCCATAGGAAGCATGTACTTACTGGAGAGACAGAGACTGACAGGGAAAGTGAGAAATCATTCCCCATGGGGATGGCCATGCTGCAATTCATTCTGGCCAATTCTTCCCTTGGAATTTTGGGTATACACATGCACACATACCAAGCAAAGTTTGAAGCTGCCAGGTCTTGGAAATGAACGATGGTTGGCTCGAGTTTTCACTTGGGAACCCCAGCACCAAGAGAGAATGGGTTGTCATGGGGCCTAGGCCTTAGCTGGAGGAACCCCTGAGCATGCAGCATGGCTCTTTCTGTTGCTGCCCTCCTGGCTTGATCTCTTCTGCAGACACCCCTGCCTGAGTCCTTGCCACACTTGCCCTGGGGTCACTGCCTGTCACCTGGCAGGAGCACAGTTGCTGACCTGCTCTGTCTTTGATTTCTGACAAGCCAGCATTCCTCCTTGGGCTTGAGTCTCCTGGGAGGTCAAAGGTTGCTCTTACCTTTAAGCATCAAAGATTGAAAAAACTCACTAGAATGTGTCAGGCAGAGGGAGCTTGTCTCTTAAGACCAGGACCGAGCCTATAACATGGGCTCAGGAAATATTGGTTGAAGATGAACACACTGGGGAGCCAGCAGTTAGCATAATGGCTATGTTGCTGGACTCCCATGTAGTCGACCGCGGTTCGCATCCCGGACCTGGTGGCTTAAAACTCACGCCCGGCACGTGTGCGTGCGTGCCCAAGATCCCGAGAGGAGAATGGAGGAGAAGGGATTGCGGCGTGACCATCCCCCCTGGGGTGTGATTTCCTGCTTTCTGTCTCTATGTCTGTCTCTGTCTGTCTGACGAGCGCACGCGCCCTATAGCGAAAACCTCTCAAAAAAAAAAAAAAAAAAAAAGGTGAACACACTGTTCTAAATCACAAGTGGGCAGAGGGTAGTTCTCTTTTCTCAAACTGCATTTCTAGAAGTTTGTTACTCTTTCTTAAAGAGAAGCCAGATTCAGGCTTTTGGTTCTATTCTCTGAGTGAAAACCAGTGAAGAGAGTTTGAGGAGAATTTGTCATTCCATGGCCCCATAGGGTCTGAGAACTCTTCCTTTAAAATTGGTTTGTACCCACACAGAATTTCGAAAATTCATGGTGACCAAATTCTGTGAATTGGAAAAAAAAAGAGACAACGAACTACAGGAAATTAGGAAGTCCTTCCAGGATATGAAAGAAGAAATGGATACTCTGAGAAAGAATCAGGTGGAACTATTAGAGATAAAGTCTATAATACAAGAAATCAAAAACTCTCTGGAAAGTATTAAGAGCCAATTAGACCATGCTGAAGATCGAATCTCTGATGTAGAAGATAAAACCTCTGATCTAGAAAAAAACTACAAAAAGATCGAGAAAATAACTAAAAAACATGAGGATAATATACGAGAAATACTAGACTCTATTAGACGCCCAAACATCAGAATAATCGGCATCCCAGAAGGTGAAGAAACTAATAGCGGAATGGAAAATCTATTCCATGACATCTTGGAAGAAAATTTCCCAAGCCTAGAGAGGCACCGAACCATCCGGACCCAAGAAATACAAAGGACCCCAAATAGAATCAACCCCAGAAGATCTTCCCCAAGGCACATCTTAGCCAGGCTGTCTAACGTCACAGAAAAAGACATGATACTAAAACTGGCAAAAGAGAAACGAGAAGTAACTTACAAAGGCCATCCCATAAGACTAACACCAGACCTCTCATCAGAAACAATGCAAGCAAGAAAAGAATGGGAAGACATACTGAAAGTGTTAAGAGAGAAACAATTTCAGCCAAGACTATTATACCCTGCAAGATTATCCTTCATTTGGGAAAAAAAGATTAAAATCTTCTCAGACAAACAAAACCTGAAAGAATTTGCCAACACCAGACCAGCTCTTCAAGAAATCCTGAAGAAAGTACTGTTCCAGGAAAACTAAAGACGCAACAGCCAGAAACAAAGAAATAACAGGCAACTAAGACAATGGCTAACTTAAATGTCGGTACAGATCCTGTAACATCGATAATAACATTGAATGTTAATGGGTTAAATTCTCCAATCAAGAGACACAGACTGGCTGAATGGATAAAAAAACAGAAACCCTCTATCTGTTGCCTACAAGAAACCCACCTCATGGAAAAAGACATACATAGACTGAAAGTGAAGGGTTGGAAAAAGGTTTTCCATGCAGTTGGGAACCAAAAAAGAGCTGGAGTTGCGATACTAATTTCTGACAAAATAGGCTTTAAAACAAAAAGTGTCCGAAGAGACAAAGAAGGGCACTACATCATAGTAAAAGGCTCTATAGATCGAGAAGATATAACGCTTATTAATATCTATGCTCCTAACACAGGAGCACCCAAATATGTGAAGGAAAGATTGTTAGATCTGAAAGGGGAGATAGACTGCAACACACTAATTGTTGGAGATCTCAACACCGCATTATCCCCTCTGGACAGATCATCTAGGCAAAAAATAGGTAGAGAGATCAAGGACCTAAATGATACCATAAATCAATTGGACTTAACAGACATCTATAGAACTTTCCACCCAAAAACCACAAGATATAGTTTTTTCTCACCCCGACATGGAACTTTCTCGAAGATTGACCACATCATAGGACACAAAGCAAGCCTCTGCAGATTCAGAGGCATAGAAACTATTTCCAGCATCTTCTCTGACCATGATGGAATTAAACTCGAGTTTAATTTCAAGAGAAATCCTCAAAAATACCTAAAAACATGGAAACTAAATAACCTACTCCTGAATGACTCCACTATTACCGAAGAAATAAAGTACGAAATCAAAAGATTCATGGAAGCCAATGACAATGAAGATACAAGTTTCCATAATCTTTGGGACACTGCCAAAGCAGTCATAAGAGGGAAGTTCATAGCAATTAGTGCACATAAGAGGAAGACAGAGAAAAGGCTAATGGATCACCTAACATCAAGCCTTAGAGAATTGGAAAAGCAACAGCAAAAAAATCCAAAAAATTACAGGAGAAAGGAAATAATAAAGATCCGAGCAGAAATAAATGAAATAGAAAATAAACGTACTATACAGAAAGTAAGTGAAAGCAAAAGCTGGTTCTTTGAAAGGATAAACAAAATTGATACCCCACTAGCGAGACTTATTAAGAAGAAGAGAGAAAGGAACCAGGTGAATCAAATCTGCAATGAGGCTGGTAACATAACAACAGACATAGTAGAAATTCAAAACATCATTAGAGGATACTTTGAACATCTATACGCTAAGAAACAAGATAATCTGGATGAGATGGACAAATTCCTGGACAAATATAATCTACCAAGAATGAGCCAGGAAGAAATAGAAAGTCTGAATAGGCCCATAACAAGCCAGGAAATTGAATCAGTAATAAGTAACCTCCCAACAAAGAAAAACCCTGGCCCCGATGGATTCACCTCTGAATTCTACAAAACTTTCAAAGAAGAGTTAACTCCCATTCTGCTCAAATTATTTCTAAAGATCCAAAAGGGTGAATCTCTCCCTAATTCATTCTATGAAGCCTCTGTCACCCTCATCCTCAAAACAGATAAGGACAAGACAAGGAAGGAAAACTATAGACCAATATCTCTGATGAACATAGACTCAAAGATTCTCAACAAGATACTAGCAAATCGTATTCAACAACTTATACAGAAGATCATACAACATGATCAGGTAGGCTTTATTCCAGGAATGCAAGGTTGGTTCAACATACGCAAAACCATAAATGTAATACACCATATTAATAGGAAGAAAGACAAAAACCATATGGTCATATCGATTGACGCAGAAAAAGCATTTGATAAGATACAACATCCCTTCAGGATCAAGACTCTTAGCAAAATTGGCATAGAAGGGCCATTTCTCAATACAATAAAAGCCATCTATGAAAAACCCATAGCGAACATCATCCTGAATGGAGAAAAGCTGAAAGCTTTCCCACTAAACACAGGAACAAGACAAGGATGCCCACTTTCTCCTCTCCTTTTCAACATAGTTCTGGAAGTCCTCGCCAACGCAATCAGAAAAGAGGAAAAAATAAAGGGCATTCGAATAGGAAAAGAAGAGGTGAAACTCTCTCTATTTGCAGATGACATGATTGTATACATAGAAGACCCAATGGTCTCCATGGAAAAACTACTGGAAGTAATACATGAATTCAGTAAAGTTGCAGGATATAAAATCAATATACAGAAATCGATAGCATTTCTGTATACGAATAACAGGCAGACTGAGATAGAACTGAAAAAACTTATTCCGTTTACCATAGCCACTAAAAGTATAAGATATTTAGGAATAAATCTAACCAAAGAAGTTAAAGACCTCCACAAGGAAAACTATGAGAAGGTAAAAAAAGAAATTGAAAATGACACAAAAAAATGGAAGGACATCCCATGTTCATGGATTGGAAGAGTTAATATAATCAAAATGGCAATTCTACCCAAATTAATCTACCTATTTAATGCAATGCCAATCAAAGTACCAGACACATTCTTCACAGATCTAGAAAAGACAATCTTAAAATTTGTCTGGAATCATAAAAGACCCCGTATTGCCAAAGCACTTCTACACAAGAAGAATGGAGTGGGTGGCATCTCAATCCCCGATCCAAAAATGTATTACAAAGCTGTGGTAATAAAGACAGCATGGTATTGGCACAGAAACAGACATGTGGACCAATGGAACAGAATAGAGTCCCCAGAAATAAGTGCCCAAACATACAGTCAACTGATCTTTGACAAGGGGTACCAGTCAATCCAGTGGGAAAATGAAAGCCTCTTCAGCAAGTGGTGCTGGAGAAACTGGACTTCCACTTGCAGAAAGATGAATCTGAACCCCTACCTCTCTCCTTTGACAAGAATCAAGTCAAGGTGGATCAAGGATCTAAATCTAAGACCTCAAACTATAAAGCTGCTCCTGGAGAATGCTGGGGAAACTCTGGGAGACATTGGTGTAGGGAAAGACTTCCTAAAGAAGACCCTCAAAGCAGAGCCTTTTTTCAATAAAATGTATAGGCGTTCAGTATCATGGGATCCACTGAGATATCCATGAAGGATAAGCTGTTGTGAGGGAACCCTCCTACAACCCCAAAGAGGCACAGCACATAGTGGGCCTATTTGAATTATGGAGGCAACATATTCCTCATTTCTTACTTTGACCCATTTACTTAGTAGCCCTAAAAAGCTGCTACGTTTCTGTTGGGCTCAGGATAGGGGTGTTGTGAAAGCTGACCTGGCACTAGGAAGGTATGATCCAGCACATTCCTTGATAATGGATGTGGCAAATGAAAAGATTACTTAAACAGATGTCAGTCACCTGTGACCTCATGATCAGTTTTAGAAACAAGGACTAAATTGTCATGAATATTTCTTCTCTATTTTGTTAATTATGTGTGTGTGTGTGTGTGTGTGTGTGTGTGTGATATATAATCTTTTTTTTCCTGCCTTACTTCATCATAGAACATAAGATGTATTGAATTTATACTAGCAGTAAGCATTACTAATTTTACATCATTGTATTTAAGATATAGAACTGGGGCCAGTGGGTGGCATAGTAGTAGAGGCACTGGACTCCCATATGGCTTACCACATTTTGAATCATAGACCCAGTAGCTTGAAACTCATGCTGGGCTCATGTGTGCATGCATGCTCAAAATTCCAGGAGGAGAATAGAGGAGAAGGAATTGTGGCATGGCCATACACCCTAGAAGGTGATTTCTCACTTTCTCTCTCTCTGTCTCTTGGGTGAGGGCATGTGCCTTATAACAAAAATCTCTTTAAAAAAAAGATGCAGGGGAACCAGCAGTTAGCGTAATGGCTATGTCGCTGGACTCCCACGTAGTCGACCGCGGTTCGCGTCTCGGACCCGGTGGCTTACAACTCACGCCGGGCGCGTGTGCGTGCGTGCCCAAGATCCCGAGAGGAGAATGGAGGAGAAGGGATCGCGGCGTGACCACCCCCCCTGGGGTGTGATTTCTCGCTTTCTATCTCTCTGTCTCTCTCTGCCTGTCTGGCGAGCGCACGTGCCCTATAGCGAAAAACCTCTCCCAAAAAAAAAAAAAAAAAAAAAAAGATGCAGAATATCTGGAGGAGAATAAACATCATACAAAAACATATAAAATTTTTTTCTTTTTTTCCGGGGGAAGGGATTAGTGTGTTTTTAGTTGTACATAACACAGGACAGTTGCATCATGGCAGGCAGAACTATGACCTTGTTAATGTCCTTAAAGAACTAGTTATAAATGCCAAGTTGACAAGAAATGCAGTTATGCTGGTTAATTTTAGTTGTAAACTTGACTACTTTAAGGAATACACAAAACTGGCAAAGCAAATGCTTTCATTTGTTGTTTCTTTTATTATTCTAGCATGCCATTAGCACCTACATAAAAAGTTTGATATGTTTTAAATAACAGACACAAATATTTTAAGGTAACAATATAATTGTACACTTATTAGTATCAAAGACTTCACACTCAAGCCCTTACCTGATGAACTACACTATTTTAACATTTAATGCATTTTAAAAACCACATTAAAAAATACACAAGCTTGTAAAATATTTTAATTTTTTTAATCATTCTAGTAATTGAAATCTCATGAACATTTTTGAATAACATATGCCAATATTTTATTATGTACTAACACCATAATTCATTAAATTCTAAAACAGCTATCATTTCAAAAAACTGTTAAACAGTAAAGAAACAAAGCTATATCTAATTGGCACAATTATGTGGCTCTATGTATTGAAAAAAAGAAGATATATTATTATGACATCTAAATATTTCTCTTTAATACCTTTGTGAGTGAATCTATGACTTGCTTATTTCTCAGACTGTAGATAATAGGGTTTAACAAGGGAATTATGACCATATAAAATAGAGAGCCCATCATATCTTCCTCATCTCCTTCTGGAGAAGGAGGACGCACGTACATAAAGAGAAGAGGGCCATAATATAAAGACACGGACAAGAGATGGGCCCCACAGGTGGAGAAGGCTTTCTTTATGCCCTTCACAGACTTTTTTCTTAAGATGGTAAAGAGAACAAATGAATAAGACACAAGAACAGTCACAATAGTGAATACCTGAATAGATCCAGAGAAAATAAAAATTATTAAAAAATTAATAGAAGGGTCAGTACAGGAAATCTTTAACAGTGGGACAATATCACAGTAAAAGTGATGGATTATGTTGGAATTACAGAAGGTTAATCTAAATAAAAAACCTTCATGAAGTAAAGCATGAAGAAAACCACCCAAGAATGACAAGACTATCAGTCGGGTGCAAAGTCTGTTGGTCATAATCACGGGATAAAGTAAAGGTTTGCATATGGCTACATAGCGATCATACGCCACTGCTGCCAAGAGAAAACACTCTGTGGTTACACTAATTGCAAAAGAAAAAAACTGTATCATGCATTCAGAGAGAGAGATCATGTTACTCTGGGCTAAAAGGTTGACTACCATCATTGGTGTAACTGTGGAAGATATCCAAGTATCCACAAAAGCTAAACTCCCAAGGAATAAGTACATGGGAATGTGAAGTTGAGGATCATTCCCGATGAGAGCAATCAGACCAATGTTCCCTGCGACGGTAATGAGATATATGACTAAGAATACCAGGAATAGGGGAATTATCCACTCCTGTTGGTATGCAAATCCTTTGAGAACAAATTCTGTCAACAATGTTGTATTTTCCTTTTCCATCTTCTCACTGTATGGCTACTGAAATGAAGGACAGTAAATGTAGAAAAAACATTCACTATGTAATTATGAGTTGAAATTTGCAAAGGGTATTGCCAAGAATGATATACTTAATTATGGCTTAATTTTATTTACTACTACTATAATACATAAAAATATTTGGTGAATTTATAAAATTTTAAAAAGTAATTATTTTACTCAGTTTCCTGGTTTAGAGAAAACAAGTTGCATTTAATGTACTAAGTTTGTGTTGACACTCTTTAGTGTAGTTAATAAACACCTGTGTCTGAGACATGGTACAGGTTGAAACGCAGATGTTTGAAGGAACAGGATTATAGAACAAATTGAGTCATGTGAAGAAACTTAAACTTTATTCCTCAGGCCATAGGCACTCACTGAAAACTTTTTAAATGGTTATTAATATCACAAGATTTTTTTTATTTCATATTTGGTTGCATAGAAAATAGGGTGTAAATGGGTTTAACAAGGGTCAGGATAATATCCAATAAGTTATTATTATAGTCCAGCACTTCCCAAACCAGAATACACATGAGGATCTTCTGGGAAGCTCTTTGTTAAAAATTTGGATTGTAAGATAATAGTACAGAAATTGACACAGTTATTCAAGAATAAAGTTTAGATATCTATTTTGAAAACGCTTCCCAAGTGAGTCAAATGCATGTGATGTGACTAGATCACGTGACCTATGATATTACAGTGATAAGGATGCTGAAGGAATACTATTAAAGAACTCAGAATGTGGAGTAAATGAGAATTAATGACATATTAGATGTAAAGGAAGTGGTAATTTAAAAAAGGAGTGACTTGGTGACTGGTTGATGTTTATCAAAAATTTAGACTAAGGGACCAGCAGTTAGCGTAATGGCTATGTCACTGAACTCCTATGTAGTCAACCGTGGTTCTAGTCCCAGACCTGGTGGCTTAAACTCACGTCGTGTGTGTGCGTGAGTGCCCAAGATCCCGAGAGGAGAATGAAAGAGAAGGAATTGCGGCATGGCCATCACCCCTGGGGATGATTTCTCGCTTTCTGTCTATGTGTTTCTCTCTGTCTCTCTGGTGAGGGCACGTGCCCTATAACAAAAAACTCTCAAAAAAGAAAAATTTAGACTAAGAACTCAGATGTGCTGACAAATTTGTAGAGTAAGAGTCATCTGAGCAATCAGGTTAGACATAGTGTGCTATAGGTTAGTCATAGTCCACTACATGAGCCTACTGGAGCTTTATAGAAATAGTAACTTGAAATTAATTGTGGTAGTTGAAGACATAGTGAAGGATAATCTATCCATTAGATGGTATAGAACAGAAGGGAGAAACAAGAAAAACAAAACAATATCTGAGACAATCATGTTACAGAGATGGAAAAAGTGAATATATGTCATTTATAAGATGACCAAAATCTTATCCAATTTTATTATATGTTGTTTAAGAGAGAGATTTTTACTATAGGGCACTTGTGCTTTCCAAAGAGACAGAGAGAGACAGAAAGTGAGAAATCACCCTTCAGAGAGGAGGATGGCTGGCGGGGCCATGCAGGCAACACAAGCTGGTAAGGATGCTGCCTCCCATTCTAAGGCAAGGCCTGGACTGCGAAGAAACTGAGGCAGGGCCCAGTTTAAGAGCCCTCCCTTGTGTCCTTGAACTGGCCGGTATTCAATTTCTCTACCATGAGTTTTACTGTTATTATGGTACCCTGTAAGGGTAAAACATCACCACCCAACCATTACAATAAAGCCAATTAGTGATCTTAGGAATGTGGTTCCCTAAGACTGGCAGGAGGACCAGGAAGTTTAAGACTCCCCCACCTGTCTGTTTTTAAGCCAAAATTAACATGTAGATTAAGTTAGTATAAACTAAATTAGCATTAGAAGCCTATGTAGACTAAGTTAGTTTAAGGCTAGTTTTATATAAATACCCCTTGTTAAAGCTACAGGCCAAAGTTAACTCATGCTAGGCAAAGTCAGCACATTCATTCACCACATAACAGAGACTCAGAGATAAAACAAAAGAACTCGCTAATTGACAGACCAGCAAATAAATGCAGAAACCCACAGATTTATAAAAGGAAAAAGCCTGGCTAGGACAACAGGATAAATAAACCTGAGGGCTCCAGAGAAAGATTACCTTAGCTGGGAGCTCTTATCTAAAACAACAGGTAATTTTCTACTACAAAGAGTTTCTCATCTATGTGCTGTTGACTATGAAAAACTGCTAATAAAACATCCTGTGTTGTCTCCTGAGCTACAAGATCATCTTCCTTTCCCATATAAGATCATAGACTCACTTTCTATTGTTGTAATGTATGAATAGTCCATATATTAACTGTGTCTTTACTTAACAAGATTTCTATCTAGGCCTATGCAACCAGCAATGTTACTGCCCTGGCCCAGGACTGAAGTTACCAAGCTTCCTCCAAGCCCCCTCTTCAAAAGACCCTGTCCGGTGGTAATCAAGACTGAAGAAGAAAATGCTCCAGACAAATAGACTTCTTCGTTCTGAGAACTGTTTGGCTTCACCTGTTCAAACAAGACAGACATCGTGTTTTATGATCATTGTTCCTGTGCTTTGAATTCTCTGTTTCATAGAGTAAATCTTTTATTTCCCCCTCACCCCTCCTACTCCTGTAAGATCCCTCAATAAATACGTGTGTTTGGTAGCCGCTGGCGCAGCAGCCTGGAGCTGGCTCTGTCTGTGGCCGGCTGAGAACATGCAAAAGGGTAATGAGGTCTCAGTCTAATTTTTTGTTCCTGATCACCTGTGTCACCTTTCTGTGTACGAGCCACCCAGAACTGCCAAGGCTAGACCCCGGCAGATGGCCATGTCTCAATCCCACTCTCCTCATGGGACTCTGGGCATGCATGTACAAGCACCCAGAATGAGTTTCAAGCCACAGGATCCAAGACTTGAACCACAGTTGATGGTCAACCACATGAGAGTCCAGTGATGCAACCAGTCCACCATCTCTGGTCCCTAGATAATGTCCTATTTTTTTTTTTTTTTTTTATCACTGGAGTCTTGGTTGTTGGCAGAATTTAAGTACTACTCTACAGGTAAAAATATTACAAACTCATAGCTCACTCCATTTGTATTTAGTGTGAAGGATATATGTTGGTTAGGAAAACAAATCTACTCTAGATTTGAATTGTGGAGAGAGGAATAAAAAGGTACCAAAACAAAAGTGGGCGGTGGTTGAAAGGCAGCCAAGGCAGCAAGACCAGGGTTTTATTTAACAAATCCTACATCCACACTGATGGTATCGACACTGAGTGCTGTGTCATTGGAAGTGCAGCAGCGAGCAGCCCTCACCAAGCCGGCTCTGGGGCGTCAATGTGACTGTTCACTGGCTATCTTTTTTCCTTCTGTTTCTGTTCATTTTTCCAGCTGAATACTCCAACCTCCACAGCATTTCTATATACAGACAATATCTATTCAATAAGCTCATTTTCTAATGCAACCAAGAGCTCTCCTAGCACTGGAGAGATAGAAGGGAAATACAAGGAGAAAGAATACTGAGCACAGCAAATGGAGAAGTTAAGAGGAAAAATTGCACAACTGAGTCTTGTATATGTGAAGAGAAGAAAGATACTCAACAAAGACAAAATGAAGCTCAATTCCAAATGCCAAAATTCTCTTGAAGGACAAGGAGTAATGGAGATTTTTGTGTGTCAAAATTGCTAAAATTTTAGTGACTTTCTGAGCTAACTCTCATTTTTATGAGATCTGAGATTGAGAACTATGTAAGTGAATGGGAAACAGTAGTACAACAATGAGTGGAATGACAAAAAATACTTTTTAAAAATGTAGAGATCATGGGAACCAGCAGTTAGCGTAATGGCTATGTCGCTGGACTCCCACATAGTCAACCGTGGTTCGCGTCCCGGACCCGGTGGCTTAAAACTCATGCCGGGCGCGTGTGCGTGCATGCCCAAGATCCCGAGAGGAGAATGGAGGAGAAGGGATTGCGGCGTGACCATCCCCACTGGGGGGTGATTTCTTGCTTTCTGTCTCTATGTCTCTCTCTGTCTGTCTGGTGAGCGCACGCACCCTATAGCGAAAACCTCTCCATAAAAAAAAAATAAAATGTAGAGAACAGGGGCCAGCTGGTGGTATAGTGGTTAAAACTTGAACTCCTTCATAGCCAACTCCACGGTTCAAGTCTGACCCAGCAGCTTGAAGATTACAGCAGTACTTGTGCATACATGCCCAAAATCCTGAGAGGAGAATGGAGGAGAAGGAATTGCAGTATGGCCAATTGCCCCTAGGGAATAATTTTTTACTTTCTCTCTTTCTCTCTTTCTTGTCGCTTTCTCTGGCAAGTACATGTACCTTGTGGGAAAAAAAGCCTTATGAAAAAATAAGGTACAGAACTATAGGCATTTGTCCACTGTATGGACAATGCAAAAAATTTATTTTTGTGGAAACAACTTTTTAGCAAGTTTTCAAAGCAAGAGAGTAGATAAAGGCATTGAAGAAGAGAGAGAGGAAAGAGAAGAGTTTGGGTGGGTAAAAAGAGAGAGGGGGAGGAAGAGAAATAAGTAAAGGCAATATAAGACATAAATGATAGTATATGAAGGTAAACTGAAGAGGAGGAAGGCATGAAATATTTATTAGAGAAAACAGGAGATGAAATAAAGAGAAAGGCTCATTGTCCTGGTAATAAATGTTTGTCTTAAACTTTGTGCTAATTTAAAGTGGTCAACCCTGGAAATATTCCTTTTTTAAAAATTTAATATTCAAATTTTATTTTTTTATTTTAGTCGTGTATGAGAATGTTGATTTTGAATCTTGCTTTGCTAATATAATATAATATAGTTTATATTCTAGCTTTGATGAAAAGTTTCTTTCACATTTAAAAGTTGCCTTACCTTTCTTCTGACAATTATTGAACTGCATTTGATTACCAGTTCTGCTGGTTTTACAATTGAACCAACACCTGGAACCATATATATATATATATATATATATATATATATATATAAAATTACCATTATTAAATGCATATTTATTTGGAGTGGATTCTTTCTATAAAATTTCCAGTCACTAAAAATTGGAATTTTTAATGTTCAATTGTTATGGGGCTCATTATTCACTGGGAAGATATATATATATATATATATATATATATATATATATATATGTAATATTGTGTATGTGAGTAAAGGAAATTGACAGAAGTCAGTAAAAACATACAAGAGTTAATATTTAAGTGGATAATATTAAAAATTTTAGTTAAAATGTGAGTAAATAAGAAGTAAGTATACTTATTCTAATGCAAGATTATGACCTCTATGGCCTCAATTTTGAAGTGAGGTTGAAATTGTCTAATGTTCTGTTTTACTACAAGTTATCTTATAAAATTTTTAATTAGGTTTAACAAAATAATAAAATATTATTAAAGGAACAAATCAGTCTTACCACTATTTTTCTTATTCATATTGTCTCATGAAAATAAAATATAAACATAATCCAGTGAAAATTCTCCAATTTGGACCTATTTTGAAAGTCTATAAAAAACAATTTAAAATTATAATAAGTTAAGCAGCATTTTGACAAAATATTCTGTAAAGCATAATTATTATTGTAAGTTATTTCTCTCTTACCCATATTGTGAAAGAAATTGTGGAGATCTTTTAAAAGTGGCAAGCTTTCTAAAGCTAAATAAAATACAGTGGCATAGGAAGGCAGCCATTCTTCACACACTGATTCATTTTGGAATTTTCATTTGGAGGAAAAAGTTGTTTATATGAATTTTCTTTGTACACAGGAGACAACCAATTGTACGACAGTGTGCTTTTGCCATAGACGAAGGAGTGGAAAACTGGAATTCCCCTAAGAGCACTGGGGCATTCCCTATAGGACAAATAGAAGCCATTCTAATGTGTACTGTGGATTTGGTCATTTATGAGAAGTCCATGTTGTCCTCAAAGACATTACATTAGCATTTCTTTATAAACAGTTCTGGTTTTAAGAATGGAAATAATAGTTGATGTCACATTTCCCACCACAAGTGACACTTCAGACATTTAATCCAAATGTCGGTATATATAAAATTTACTCTTAATGCTTTCATAACTATGATCTCATCTGAGGAAATCAAAACATGATTTCAATAATACCAAAGTTCAAGATTCCTTTCAGGAGGATCCTAAGTAAAGCACCTCTTTATAGGAACTTCAGATCAAATTTCAATCATATACCTAGCTTCTCCACTTGATGCTGAAATCTGATTAAAAAAATATATATGACTAAGCAAAGGTCAAGGGAAGGAGAAAATGAAAAACCAGACCAAACAGTACGGTGAGAGGTGCTATGCTATCCAAACATTGATGCTTATGAACTTTTTAGAGATTTTGTGAAAAATGTGGATACTCTCTTTTACTAGCTCTGAATTGGAGCTCTTGGGCATCTTCATTTCTAACTAAGTGAAAACTGGGCATACTTGTCTTCCATATGAGCATCATCGCTGAGCTTCTCACTGAGATTATGAGAATATAGATCATGGAAAGATAGTAGATGGCAAATGTGACTGTCCTCCAAAGAGAGAAGCATTGAGGAGTCAGATGTGCTATGGAAATGGAATGCATGGGACTTAAAGGACCGTAGAGAGTAGGTCAGGGATTATTCTTTACTTACTTCAAAAGAAAAGTGATTAGAAAGTATTGATATTGGGACCAGCAGTTAGCTTAATGGCTATGTTGCTGGACTTCCACGTAGTTGACCGCGGTTCAAGTCCCGGACCCGGTGGATTAGACTCACGCCAGGCGCGTGTGCGTGCGTGCCCAGGATCCCGAGAGGAGAATGGAGGAGAAGGGATTGCGGTGTGGCCATCCCCCCTGGGGGGTGATTTCTCACTTTCTGTCTCTCTGTCTCTCTCTGTTGAGTGCACACACCCTATAGCAAAAAAAAAAAAATCTCCCCAAAAAAAATAAAGTATTGATGTTTAGAGATAACTTCAGAGCATTAACAGAGTAACTTCTCAAAATTTGTTCAGAAAATAAAATTTTAAAAATAAAACTCAAATAAGTGCCATCTAGCAAAGGGCATATTCTCTCAGAGTCATTAATCAAACTGTTTACTAAAATTTTACTAAGAAAAAAAGCAAAGAGAGACAATATAATCACATAGCACAGGAGTCACTGTGAGAACTCTGTTGAAGGCAAGAGTGAGCAGTATGATATGTCAAGGTAGCTGTCAACATAACCAAATCTTTACTCCCACTGACTGTCCCTAAACATTTCATATGACTGTCTCATTACTCATTATGTTGTCTTCTTTAGAGTACAAAATATCTGTGTTGCTGTGTAATCATTTTATCATGGGTTCTAGAACTTGTTGTGGCTTTAATTTCCATTTCCTAGGTTATTAATGATGTCCATCATGTTTTGTGCTCTAACTTGACATCTGTACAATCTTTTTTGTTAAGGTGCTATTCAAATCTTTGTCCCATATTCTGGGTAGATTACTGGTTTTCATTATTTTTTAACTTTTTAAATTATTTTTATGCATTCAATCATTGTATATCATTACAGCTTACAAACTGAATTTCCCAGCATAAATACATTGTATATTATTAGTTCAGTTACAGATATCTTACACGTTAGCATCAACAGATAATTTTCCATTTTTTGTCCCTTAAATGTTTTGATTTTTTTCCCACTTTATTCTCTTCCTCTGACTGTCCCCCATTTCCCGCCCTTCTCCCACATTGTCTATAGTATCTGCAGTGTTCTTCATGCTTTTATACCTTCCAATATTTGTTTCTGCCATAGAGTGTGGACACTTGGTATATATTAAGTGGGGACATACAATGTTTGTCTTTCATAGTTTGCCTTGCTTTGCTTAGTAGTAAATTTTCCATATTTGTCCACTCTCTTTCAAATGCCAGGGTCTTATCATTTTTTATGATTGAGTAGTATTCCATAGTGTATATGTGCCATACTTCTTCAATCCATTCATCTGTTGGTGGACATTTGGGTTGGTTCTGTATCTTAGCAATTGTGAAAAATGCTGCAATAAACCTGATGTATGTTTTTTCGACTGAATGTATTCCTATCATTGGGGTAGATGCCCAGGAATAAAATTACTGGATCCTAAGGTATTTGAATTGGTAAGTCTTTGAGGAAACCCTATATTGTCCACCACAGTGGCTTTACTAATTTACAATCCCACCAACAGTGTAGAAGAGTTCCCTTTTCACCATAGTCTCACCAGCACTTAATTTTTTTTTTTTAATTTTAGTCATTGAAACTGGAATTAGGTGGTATCTCATTGACGTTTTGATTTGTATTCCCCTTAAGATGAGGGATATTGAGCATGTTTTCATATGCCTTTTTGACTGCTCATATGTCTTTCTTAGAGAGTTGTTTATTCAGCTCATTTGGCCATCTTTTAATTGGACTTGTTTTTTTTTTTTTTCCCCAGGTAAGTTGCTTGACTTTTCTGTATATCCTGGTTATCAGTCCTTTATCTGAGACACAATTTACAAATATATTCTCCCATTCTAGGGTTGTCGAATCACTCTAATTATTGTTTCTTTAGCTGAGAAGAAACTTTTTTTTAGAGGTTTTTTCTATGGGGTGCATGCACTCGCCAGAACGACAAAGACAGAGAGACAGAAAGTGAGAAATCACCCCCAGGGGGAATGGCAATGCCTCAATCCCTTCTCCACCATTCTCCTTTCAGGATCTTGGGCATGCATGCACATGCACTTGGCATGAGTTTAAGCCACTGGATCGGGAACTCGAACCTTGGTCAACTACGTGGGAGTCCAGTGACATAGCCATTATGCCAACTGCTGGTTCCAGAGCAGAAACTTTTTAATCTGATGTAATTCCAATTGTCTGTTTTGGGGATTATTGCCTGTGTCTTGTGAGTCTTATTTAAGAAGTCTTTGTCTGTACTGATGTCCCCAAGAGGTTCCCCTGCATTACCCATCAGTACTGTTATAGTTTGAGGCCTTTGGTTTAGATCTTTGATCCATTTTGAGTTGATTTTTTGTTCATGGTGAGAGAAAGGGGTCCAGTTTCATCTTTCTGCAGGTGGATATCCAGTTTTGCCAGCACCATTTGCTAAACAGATTTAGTTTTTCCTACTAGATTGTGTGGTGCCCTTTGTCAAAAATCAGTTGCCTGTATGGTTTGGGGTTTATTTCTGGAGTCTCTATTATGTTTGATCCACTCTTCTTGCATAGTTTTGCTTTGGCAATAAGGGGTCTTTTATATTTCCAGACAAATTCTGTGATTTTTTTTTTCTAAATCTGTGAAGAATATTTCAGTAATTTGATCGAGATTGCATTAATTTTTGTTTTTAGAGCTTTTCACTATAGGGCACGTGCACTCGCCAGCAGACAGAGAGAGACACAGAGACAGAAAGCAAGAAATCACCCCCCAGGGGGGTTGGTCACGCCGCAATCCCTTCTCCTCCATTCTCCTCTCGGGATCTTGGGCACACACGCACATGCGCCCGGCGTGAGTTTTAAGCCACCAGGTCCAGGACGCGAACCGCAGTCGACTACGTGGGAGTCCAGCGACATAGCCATTACACTAACTGCTGGTTCCCAGATTGCATTAAATTTGTAGATTGATTTAGGTATGTTTGACAATTTGATTACATCAGTTCTCTCAATCTAGGACCATGGAATGTCTCTCCACTTTTTTGTATTATTTTCTATTTTTGTTGTTGTTGTTGTTCATGGTTTTCTTTGTAGAGTTCTTTGACTTCTTTAGTTTGGTTTATTCTTAGATATCTTATTTATTTTGCGGCTATTGTAAATGGAATTGCCTTCTCCAATTCTACTGTGGAAGGCCACATATTAGATCTTGCAAAAGAACAACTATTTGTCCATTTTGTTCCTTTACCCTAGCATGGCTGTCTGCTTCTGTATACCTACTTGCTCTTCCCATGAGAAAATAGCTCATGCTAGCCATACAGAAAACTGTCTTTGTTAACTAGTCCAAAATCTTTTGGTTTAGCAATGTAACTTTGCATGGAAACCCCACTCCTCTCAGAAACAATTAACCTGCTCAATTCAGCTTCTGTAGCTGTTTTCACATGGGAAACCTGCACATCTGGCAACCAACCCCTATAAAAGGTTACCCCTAACTTTGCCTGGTACTATAGTTCTGACTCTCGGCCCCTGAACTCAGGTTGTAGTCCCTGACCAGCTAATAAAGACTCTCTTTAACCTTAATCTGACTTTGGTGGTTGTTCATTCGGTTGCACTCTTTAACACTACCTCAGTCTGTTACTGTTGGTGTATAGAAATGCAGGGACCAGCAGTTAGCGTAATGGCTATGTCGCTGGACTCCCATGTAGTTGACCATGGTTCGAGTCCCGGACCCGGGGCTTAAACTCACGCCGGGCGCGTGTGCGTGCGTGCCCAAGATCCCGAGAGAAGAATGGAGGAGAAAGGATTGTGGCATGGCCATCCCCTCTGGGGGTTGATTTCTCGCTTTCTATCTCTCTGTCTCTCTCTGTCTGTCTGGCTAGCGCACGCGCCCTATAGCAAAAACCTCTCAAAAAAAAAAAAAAAGAAATGCTATAGATTTTTCTATGTTGACTTTGTATCCTGTCACCTTATTGTATTCATTTATCACTTCTAGGAGTTTTTTTGTAAATTATTTTGGGTTTTCTTTATATATAATCCTGACATCTGAAAATAGAGATAATTTCACTTCTTTTTTTCCTATTTTAATGCCTTTTCTTTTTCTTTTTCTTTTTTTTTTTTTTTTTTTTTTTTTGTCTGATTGCATTGATTAGGACTTCCAGTACCATACTGAAAAGGAGTGGAGAAAATGGGTAGCCTTGTCTTGTTCTAGTTTTTGGTGTAAAAACTTTCAGTTTTTCCCCATTCAGTATGATGTTAGCTATGGATTTTTAATATATGGCTTTTATTGTGTTGAGAAATGTCCCTTCTATGCTGATTTTGCTGAGAGTCTTAATCATGAAGTGATACTGTATTTTATCAAATACTTTTTCTGCATCAATTTTATGATCATAGGATTTTTGTCTTTTTTTCCTGCTAATCTGGTTCATTACATTTATTATCTTGTGGAGAAGAGATGGTGGTGTGATCAGGCCCCATTAGGGAGTGCTTCTTCCTTTATCTCTCTCTCTACCTCTGTCTCTCTCTCTCTCTCTGAGTGCGCACAGCCTGTCACAAATAAAAAAGAAAGAAAAAAGGGAAGAAATGAAAGAAACTCTATGTCTGAAATAGAATATGGACACAGAGTCAAGGGAAAAGATCTTAAAAGCACCTGGATTATGGAATAAATTGAAAGTTATGAGAGGAATCTCAATCTTTATTCTTCACACAAAAGACAAGTACTAAAAGCTTTTTAAGACAGTGTATGTTGACTTTAAGTTATGTTTAAATTAATTTTTTTTTTTAACTATAGGGCTTGTGTGCTCGCCAGAAAGACAGGGAGAAACAGAGAGACAGAAAGCAAGAAATCACTCCCCAGGGGGATGGCCACACCGCAATCCCTTCTCCATTCTCCTCTCTGGATCTTGGGCACAGACATACGCACGCCAGGCGTGAGTTTAAGCCACCGGGTCTGAAACTCAAACCGCAGTTGACTACATGAGAGTTCAGCAACATGGCCATTATGCCAATTGCTGGTCCCTAAATTAAATATTCTATAATTAGAGACTGTCCTGCTGATATGATTAACTGGAGTCAAATATACTAACCAGGAAGCTATAACTTCTGTCCACCAGATTCCAAATCAGTAACATCACCAGTGTTCCAGAGAACTGGGTGAATGCACAAAAATGATATTAAATGTGTCCCCTCAAAATTTGTGTGATACAAGTTAATTGTGATGGAATTAGTGAAGTGAAAACTTAGACTGTGTGATTAAGAGTTAGGGCCTTTGAGAGGTGATTAGGATTAAGGTAATAGGGTGAGGTCCCGATTCTTGAATACCTGTGGATTTGTAAGAAGAAGGCGTGAAACTGACACACTGACACAGAGACATAGACACATGCTCTGTGCTTGCTGTGTCTCCATGTGATGCCTTCTACCAAGTACAGCCAGAAAGAGGACCTCCACCAGAAAAAGGACTCTCACCAGAGGTGGCCCCTTCAGTGTAGACCTCAAAAATCAGGAGTTAAATAAATCTATTTTCCTAAATTACCCAGCTTCAAGTATTCTGTTATTAAGGAATAGAGAACTAAAAGAAATATCCTCTAAATTGAAGTATTAATTAAGTAATATACATGTATTTCATGGCTTCTTTCCTTTTTAAAAAGTTTTTGTCAATAGGGTGCATGAGCTCACAGAGTTCATGAGAGGGACAGATGAAAAAAGACAGAGAGAGGAAAAGTGAAAATCACACCCTAGGGGAGATGGCAATGCTGAAATCCCTTCTCCTTCAGTTTGCTCTTGATATTTTGGGTATACAGGCACACGTGTCCTGCACGATTTTTAAGGACTCAAACCAAGGTTGGTTATGTGGGGATCCAGCATCTTCACAGTTTCTTTTTAAAGAAAGTCTCATATATAGCTTAAACTACAGGCTTTGTATAATTGTGTATTTAAAATTTTAACTAACTTTCAAGTTTATATGAAAAGTGGTATATAGAAGGAATAAATCTGTACCAGAAGCAGGAATGGAATCATACCAATGGGTGAGATTTTTTTGTATTTATGAAAGCGAAAGTCAGTCACCCATTTTCTGACTCATGTTCTTTCCTTTTCTCCCTGGCTCATTAGACTTTTTCTTTTATTATTGGTTTCTATAAATTTTAATATCATGTTTTTAAGTGTTTTGTATTTTTTAGCCAGTGTCTGATTTCTCTTTGGTATTTATCCCGCTTGAGATTTTATGAACTTCTCAGATTCTTGGTTGAATGCTTGTATTATTTTGGAATATTCTTGGCCATTATTCTTCTAATTTTTTTGCCTTATTTCCTTCTTTTTCCTCTAAGATTCCATTACATTAATCTTAGACAATTTTGTTTCTTTTCTTTTACAATATGCCAATGTTCTAACTTGGTTTTACTCTTTTTGTTATTCATGTTTAATTTTCATAATACCTATTGACTCATATTCAAGGTAAGTGTCCTTCCTCTTTGGTGTCTCATTTACTGATGAATTTACTCACCAAAGACATTCTTTGCCTCTATTTTCATGTGCTTAAAAAATATTTCTGAAAATTTTTACTTAATCTTTTAAAAAAAATAACTTTCAGGGACCAGCAGTTAGCGTAATGGCTATGTCACTGGACTCCCATGTAGTCGACCACAGCTCAAATCCCAGACCCAATGGCTTAAAACTCACTCCGGGCGCGTGTGCGTGTGTGCCCAGGACCCCGAGAGGAGAATAGAGGAAAAGGGATTGCGGCATGGCCATCCCCCCTGGTGGGTGATTTCTCACTTTCTGTTTCTCTGTCTCTCTCTGTCTGGTGAGCACACGCACCCTACAGCAAAAACCTCTCCAAAATAAATAAATACATAAATAATAACTTTCATCTCTCTCTCAGAAATTCTCCATCTGTTCATGCATGGCAACTTTAACATATCAATTATAATAATTTTCAACTTCATGACTGGTAGACCTTAAGTTCTGAGTTGTATCTGAGAGTGATTCTTCTGATGGATTTGTCTTTTGACATTAGATTGCTTCTTTTTTATTGTTATTTGTTATTTTTATCTCACATTTTTCAGCTTAAGTCTGATCATTTTGTGGAACACAATATACATGAAGATAACCACTACTTAAAATAACAAGATAGTCTGAGCTAAAATTTAAAATTCCTTTTAAGAGTTGAAGTGTATATTTAAAATACGAAGTTAAAAGAAATATTAACTTTTAACTTGGATAAAGTATGTGTGTTGGGGAAAACTCTTAAATTCATTAGTTAGAAGAATAAACTACATTAAGACTCTTCTTTCATCTAGATAATATCTAAATAGATAGGGTATATGAAAGCAGTGGGAAGTTGCTCAAACATTTTATAGACTTTGACAATTACATATTTTGAAATAAGATGGTGTAGGTATACCTGATTCCTTTATAAGAGATTTAATTCAACCTTAGGGTAACTGAATTATAATAGATTATGTTCTGCCAGAAGCAGATACTAAGATATGATTCAAGAGCAAGTAATTTATTCATCAACAGCTAATGAGCGAGAAAGTGAGATAGAAAAGAGAATACAGCCAACAAATTGTAATTTGTCAACAAAATTACAACTGTGGGGAACCAGCAGTTAGCGTAATGGTTATGTCGCTGGGCTCCCACGTAGTCGACCGCGGTTCGCGTCTCGGACCCGGTGGCTTACAACTCACGCCGGGTGCGTGTGTGTGCGTGCCCAGGATCCCGAGAGGAGAATGGAGGAGAAGGGATTGCGGTGTGACCATCCCCCCTGGGGGGTGATTTCTCGCTTTCTGTCTCTATGTCTCTCTCTGTCTGTCTGGCGAGCGCACGCGCCCTATAGCCAAAAAAAAAAAAAAAAAAAAAAAAACCTCTCAAAAAAAAAAAAAAATTACAACTGTGAACAACCAAGCCTATTTTTTTTTCCCCTTAGAGAAAGGTTTTGCTATAGGGCACGTGCACTCCTGGAGAGACAGAGAGACCGAAAGTGAACAATCATCCCCCAGTGGGGTTGGACAATCCTTTCTTCTTCATTCTCCTCTTGGAATCTTGGGCATGCATGTACATGTGCCCACCGTGAGTTTAAGCCACTGAGTCTGGGACTCGAACCGTGGTCAACTACATGGGAGTCCAGTGACATAGACATTACTCCAACCGCTGGTCACCTGGCTTGAGTTTTAAGACACCGGGTCTGAAACTTGAACCACAGTGGACTACCTGGGAGTCCAGTGATGCGATCATTATACCATCTGCTGGTCCCCCAAGCTTAATTTTTAAAAAAAAATTATAATCCTGTGTAGAGCATGAATTTCAAACTTATATCAATCAAGGGGCAAAAGATTTGGAGTATTTATTTACCAAATCCTGTTGATTATTTGATAAATTATCTAGGGCATTCTACAAATATGATTCATTTTTCAGTTTTTACAATCTGTCTTAAGTGAGACTATAAGGGCTTAGGTATCAAACAATACCCTCTGCTACACGTGTACTATTAAAAAATATATGGTCAAGCACCAACAGTATCTGAGTGAAGAAATCTATAGGAATCCATGGGCAATATGATGTCATATTCACACTGAATAGGTCAGTCATCACTAGCTATGCTATAGTGGATGAGGCCATCCCTCAACTAATTCACTCTCAAAAAAATACTAAAATTGTGGTTTATCTAAAAATAGCTAAAGAAAGGATGAAAACTGCTTTTGTTGGGCAGTGCTTGAAGCCTGAATTCCCATTCAAAATCCCTCTGCAGATACTTTGTCTAAACACTACTAGAGTCAATCATTTTTTTCTAGAGTCAATCATTCGTTTATTAAGCTTGTCCCATTTCCTTCATACTTTTGGTTCATTCCCACTTTTGGGAAGTAGGATGTTACTGTACTTTTCTTTGTTAATAACCTAGTCTGTCAGAAAGTTTATAGATAGTCTTTTTAACACTGGAGTATGTTTTTTTTTTTTTTTTTTGCTTTTTGTTTTTTTCTTTTTTGCCAGGTTCATAGTCTCTTTCTGATATAAGTGCTATCCACTTGTGGTTACTCATATTACGAATCCAAGATTTCCCTGGTTTAAAAGAAAATAGCTAGATAAGCCATATATTAGACTGAGTGAACCCTACCTTACAAATATGTACTCACCAGTTGAAGAGGGTTTAAACTCACTACAGATTCCCAATTGTGATGAGTCATCTTGTAATTACTCTTAAGAAATAATTTCATCAGTTTTGACGCAGAAATTTGACTTACCATCACAAAGATCACGCTGCCATTACTCTAGACCCTGTCCCCTATAGTCCTGACAGCCACTTCACCCCACTGTTGTATACTCCACTGCCTTGGGCCCAACTGCCAGTGTAAACTGCTATCTCTGGGGCCACACTACTACTGCATCCTCATCTATGTTGTGCCCTGTCATAATTGGATTTGTACTGCTATTCTGTCCTATTCCCACAGGTTAAGTCACCACAGCACACTCCAGAGACCTGGATCTTGATTCTGTAGATAATGCACAGAAACGCACACCTCAGTCACCAGCTCCATTGCTACAGCAAGTTCACATATTCCCCAGTCCATAGAAATAAAAATAAAAAAGAGTGAAAAAATCCTCTACAACTTATGGAATACATCAAGTAAACTAGTATTTACACTATGGTAGTGAAGAAGACAAGTAGGAGAAAGAATAAGAAACTTATTTAATGCAATAATTAATTGAACATTTCCTAAATCTTCAGAAAGGTATGAATATCCAGATCATTGAAACTCAAAAGTCTCCAAAAAGATTAAATTTAAAAAGATCTTCACCAACTTCTTCAAACAGTCAAAAGTCCTTTGAAAGGAACAAGAGAATTTTAAAAGGAGCAAGAGAAAAATGATTTGTCAAACACAAAGGAAAACTTACAAGAATATCACTGAGTTTCTCAGCCAAAAGGTAAATAAATAATCCCAATTAGAGCACTCAAAACTGAAATTTTTTATTCAAATCTAGTCATTATACATAAAACAGTAGAAACTGAGATGAATATATTTAAAAGGGCAAATAAAAACAATTTTAACTTCAGTATAAAGGTTCAAAGAAAATGAGTAGGGCCAGCTGGTATTATGGTGGTCAAGGAGCTGGATCCCACATACCCTTAATTGATCATTTAAGTCTTAGACTTGGCTTCTTGGAAAAAAAAGAAAGAAAAATAGTATCAAAAATAACAAGAGGACAGCTCTGGTAGTACAGCAGTAAAGCAACAACACTCCATGATTGTGTGGTCATACAGTAAGGTCCCACATTTGTGTCTAAAGGTATGTCTGTATTGGTTGGGCACACATGTACATACCTGTGATCATAGCTGGTAGATGCTGTAATTGAGTTATAGTGTGAAAACAACTCCTCTTTCTCTCTCATGAATGAAATAAACTTAAAAACACAGATACAATTTTCTCCAAAGAACATACAAAATAAAAAGATGCAACTTATGAACATTAACAACATAAAATGTGGTATGAGGATGGGCAAAAGTGTAGAACTTAAGATACTTTATGAAAGTCTCATGGTAATTGCAAAACAAAAATATATTGCCTATATGTCTCAACTGAAAATTGGCCTAGAGGATATAGACATCTAGTTTCCAAAGTGAGGGTTTTGTCCTGAATGAGCGTTATTGACTTTGTTTTCAACTCTAAATTCAAAATTGATATTCTCAATTTGCATAATAGGTGAAGGACAATTTATCATTTCTACTCTTTTCTCTCTATAATAGTGTATAGAATATCTCCATATATATCGTCCTATTAATTTCGCATTAAGGAGCCTAAGAAAATTATCACTGATGACCTTAACCCATCTTCTCATAATTCCATGAAAGACTAAGGAAGTTTGAGCAACATAACGTAGTTATCCACACTTTGAAAAGATTTTCTACAGTATGAAACAATCTATGAAACTTTTTAGTCATTACATTTTTTTCTATTTGGCCCATTCTTCTACTATTTCTTTCTTTCTCCCTTTCTTTCTTTCTTTTTTTCTTTTTTTTTTTTTTTTTGGAGAGGTTTTTGCTATAGGGCATGTGCACTCGCCAGACAGAGAGAGACAGAGAGACAGAAAGCGAGAAATCACCCCCCAGGGGGCATGGTCACGCTGCAATCCCTTCTCCTCCATTCTCCTCTCGGGATCTTGGGCACACATGCACACGCGCCCGGCATGAGTTTTAAGCCACCGGGTCCGGGATGCGAACCGCGGTCGACTACATGGGAGTCCAGTGACATAGCCATTACACTAACTACTGGTTCCTCTTTTTTTTTTAGAGAAATTATTGCTATATAGCATGTGCACTCTTGCCAGAGAGGTAGAGAGAGAGAGAGAGACAATGAGAAATTACCCCACAGGGGATGGCCATGCCACCACAATCCCTTCTCTTCCATTCTTCTCTCGGGATTTGGGCACACATGCACCTGAAGTGAGTTTCAAGCCACCAGGTTCAAGACTAGTACTGCAGTTGACTACATGGGAGTGCAGCAACATAACTATTATGTCATCTTCTGGTCCCTCTTCTATTTCAAGTTTATAATTAAAAAGAAATTTTAAGGCCTTTTGAGTCACTCTTTCTCTGTCTGCTCAGGCCTACTCCTACCTCTCAAGAATGTACTTTTACTTAATCAGTTACCTTTTCCTTACTATAAAAAAAAAAGAAAAGAAAAGAAAGAAAGAAAGAAAGGAAGGAAGAAAGAAAAAAAAAAAAGAAAAGAAATTCTCAAATGCATGTATCCTTGCGCTAGCAGGTGGTGTGAAAGTTAAGGTGCTGGATCCCACAAGACCAGCTACACAGTTCAAGTCCCAGACCTGGCAGTTTGAGAATCACATCAAACATGTGTGCATGGATGCCAGAAATCCTGAGAGGAAACTGGAAAGGAGATTGTGGCATGGTCATCCTCCCTGGGGAGGGATTCTCACTTTCCTTTTCTCTCTCTCTGTCTTTCTCTGGAAAGCATACACATCCTATAGCAAAAACAAAAGCAAAAACAAAAACATAAAAGCATGTCTCTTCACCACTAAGATATCTAGTATTTGTGATGGGCATCTAAACCTGTTTGTCCTAAAAATATATCTCATATGGTTACCAGAATTTGCACTTGTTTCCAGAAATTTCACTGCCTAGGAAAATTAAACTACTAAAAATAGTTCAAATTGGGCAGATACTGATGTCCTTACCTAGTTCCTGGAAGCCTTTGGGAGACTGAGAAAGTGGTGGGTTTCCTGAAGAAAAGTTGGTGGTTTTCTTAATATATTAACTTTAAGTGCTGTATGCAATAGAAATAGCTAAATTTCTTTGTCTACTTGTAATGCCCTCTCCTAAAATGGAGTCACATGCTGAAATCAAAATAGAACTGCTCATGCTAAGTTGTTACTGACCATTTTCCAGGACCGCTCCCTTCTTCTTGGGAGCTCTGTTTTTCCTTCTCCATTCTTCAATAAACTCTCCACTTTGCTATAGCAAAAAAAAAAAAATGAAGAAGAAAAGAAAGAAAGAAGAAAGAAAAAGAAAGAAAAATGATATTATTTCCCTACCTTACTCTACAGTCATCTTGAGAAACTGTCAACTTATGAGGTCTCCACTACGTGTTCCTACTTAAAATCCTTCAAGGACAACAAGTGGAAGGTGCAGAACTGTGCAGTGGTACTTGTGCAGATTTTCTTTGGAAATCTCAACTGCAAGAAGACAAATTTTTGGTACTTTTTCAAATCTATGCATGGGATGTGGAGAACCACGGAATTCCCTCAGTGAAAGTTATTAATAGATTCCCTATAGAACAAGGAGAAATTGTTCTACTGGGCATTAAGAGTTAATCAGCAAATTACCTAAGATGTACCTAAGAGAAACAATTAAAACCACATTTAGTTCACTGTGAAATAAACTTAACAAACTGCCCCTGAGCAGTTTTTCTGACAAATTCATTTCCTTTCCCTCACTACTCTCAAAAGTGTCCATTTCAATCATTGCACACTCTCTTGTACTGTCTCAACGAGTCATCAAACTCAATATATCTAAAAACAAATTTAGGGTCTTTTCAGATCCTGTAACCAAATATATCCCTCAGTCCATCTACCTATTCTTATTAATGGCATCACCATCTATCCCAATTTTTATAATTTTATTTTTTTTATTTCATCAGTTGATAAAAATATGTACTGTACACAACATCATATTTTGAAATATGTATAATTGAGGAGTGACTCAACCAAGCTAATTTAAATTTTTTTTTTTTGGAGAGGTTTTTGCTACAGGGCGTGTGTGCTCGCCAGACAGACAGAGAGAGACAGAGAGACAGAAAGCGAGAAATCACCCCCCCAGGGGGGTTGGTCACGCCGCAATCCCTTCTCCTCCATTCTCCTCTCGGGATCTTGGGCACGCACGCACACGCGCCCGGCGTGAGTTGTAAGCCACCGGGTCCGGGACACGAACCGCGGTCGACTACGTGGGAGTCCAGCGACATAGCCATTATGCTAACTGCTGGTTCCCACTAATTTAAATATTTTTAAAGAAATAAATCTGAATGTTGTCTGTGATACTTAACCTTACCTCAAAACTATGTTTTAACTATTTTCACATCTACTGCTTTTATTGTCTATTAAAACTATTCACTTTTTGGGGGGCCCAGCTGGAGGTGTACTGATTAAGACACTGGATCCCACACAGCCAACTGCATGATTCAAGTCCTAGATCTAGTAGCTTAAAAATCGCTCCAAGCATGTATACCTATGTGCCCAAAAATCCCAAGAGAAGAATGGAAGAGAAGATATTTTGACATGGTCATCCCCCAAGGAAATGATTTTTCACTTCTTCTGCCCTCCCCCCATGAGTGTGCATGCCAAAAACCTAAACAAACAAAGTTCACTTATTTTGAAATTACAGAAAGCACATTATCCTGCCTAAAATACTAAAATGAGCTTCTAACAATGTGTATATGTTCTTCTAACATTTCTTCTCACCATTCTCTTCCTTTGGGCCAATGTCATCTGGGTAAAATGCAAACTGCCCAGTAAACACTGCACTCAAATCCCCCTCACCCCCATTGCTGCATCTCCACTTTAAATAAACTTCTAATGCACTTGCAAGAAAGATCAAAATCCTTGAGCCCATAGATACCTTTCCTCATCCTAAAACATATCCAATAATCCTCTAGACAAAGCTTCTGCCCAGTGTCATTAACATATTTGGGGGCAAATAATTAAGATGCTACTTTGACAGTAACATAGATTTTCTAATTGAAGTTGAAATCATAATTTCTTTTGGGACTTTTATATGTGATATAGCTGAGCAAAAAAAAAAAAATTAAGCTTATCCTTTCTTTTTCTAATTTAAGAATAGAGTTTTCCTTGAAAGGTCCTCAAGCTATCCAATATTTCTCTAGGCCCCTTAGATTTATGTCTGACATACTGCCTGAGTGAGAGAAGGAACACACACTTGGTGACTGGGGCTGAAAGAACTCTTGAACCCATGTAGAAGCCCCACAACTGCCAACTTGGTGGCAATGTGTTTTCCTTTTTTTTTTTTTTTTTTTTGGAGAGGTTTTTTTTTACTATAGGGCGTGTATGCCAGACAGACAGAGAGCTAGAAAGCGAGAAATCACCCCCCAGGGGGGATGACCACGCCACAATCCCTTCTCCTCCATTCTCTTCTTGGGATCTTGGGCACGCACGCACACGCGCCCAGCGTGAGTTCTAAGCCACCGGGTCCGGGACTTGAACCGTGGTCGACTACATGGGAGTCCAGCGACATAGCCATTACACTAACTGCTGGTCCCAAGCAGTGTATTTTCTAAAAGAGGGTTTTCAGAGATTCCAACTCTGAAAATGACAATCAAGAGTTACAAACATGCACCTTTCCCTACTATGGGCATAGTAGAATATACAACAGAGTATGATGTACATACAAGTTAGTAAAACCCAAATCTCTGATAGATACAGGAATTTATGTCTTAGCTCTCCTGAGCTGTAAAGGTTCCCTCTGAAAAAATACTTGTAGGGTAGTAACTATGAGTGGGATTCATTTAATAAGGAGGGAAAATGTGGTGTCTGCAGATGCTTCTGAGTGTTGTACAAATTTAACATCAAAGGTCACGTGAACATTGTTAAACATTGCATCACATTTGACAATTAGGCATTGAGACTGTCCTACCCAGTCCAGCTCCAAGCTCCGATTCCCTCAACCTCCTTCTGAGGAGCTTGACCCCCAGCTTCACTCACTCAAAGGGCATAATTTCAACTTACAATGTTTACTGAAGTTGACCTGTCTCACAATTTCTCAAAACACATATCCTAAATCTGATTATCAGAGTATACTGTTCCAATCTGGTAACTGATCATGTCTCTCCCACCCAGGAGGCAGCTCATTGCATATCAAAGTCTGACACATTGAATGAGAATTGGAGAGATAAGAAACTTTATTGTCAATATCCTGTGCCTGATTTAGTTATGTATGACACATACATGTGCAACATAACATCAGATTGTACTTCATTAATATATATAGTTATTCAGTCCATTGAAAATTTAAAAATTAAAAATAAAACAAGGCTATAAACTATCTTCTAGGAAACATCATCAGGAAAGAAAGAGCAAAAACAGATCTAGTGCTTATTTAGAAAATATTTTTGCTGGGAACCAGCAGTTAGCATAATGGTTATGTCGCTGGACTCCCACGTAGTCGACCACGGTTCACGTCCCGGACCTGGTGGCTTAAAACTCACGCCGGCATGTGTGCGTGCGTGCCCAAGATCCCGAGAGGAGAACGGAGGAGAAGGGATTGCGGCGTGACCAACCCCCCTGGGGTGTGATTTCTTGCTTTCTGTCTCTATGTCTCTCTCTGTCTGTCTGGCGAGCGCACACACCCTATAGGGAAAACTTCTCTAAAAAAAGAAAAAAAAAAAGAAAATATCTTTGTTTTATTCATCAATAAATACAATAACATTAGTTGGAAAGTAAAAAATACATACAAAGAATATCATGCTAGAAAATATCATATTTATTTATTCAATACCTCTAAAATGAGACACTAATATTAAGAATATAGGAAACATTGGAAATTTTCAGGTTGTTTGAAATTACTAAAACAATATTCTATTTATGGGAATTCTGATAACAAACAGAAATTTACATATAGAATTTTAATCTCTACTTATTTTGAAAATTCATTGTATAATTTTTGACATAGAGAATGAGAGAGAATTCATTAGAGAAAGATTTTACTTTTATCTTTAAATACTAAACCAGTTTCATTCTTTTTTCTTTTTAGAGAGATTTTTGCTATAGGGCATCTGCATTCCCCAGAGAGATAGAGAGATACAAAGAGATAAAGAGCAAGAAATCAATCCCCAGGAGGAATGGCTACACTGCAATCCCTTCTCTTCCATTCTCCTCTCAGGATTTTGGCATGCATGCACATGTGACCAGCAGAGTTTTAGGTCACTGGGTCCAGGATTCAAACCGTGATGGATACATGGGAATTTAGCAATGTAACTGGTGCAGATGGCATCCCAGTTAAACCAGTTTCATAACTCTAACCTAATCTTTTTACCTTCTGTCTGGTCAGCTCTACTGAAACTGATAGAAATAGTAATGCAATCACCAGGCTAATCTTTGAAGTTGCATTTTCTTGCACTAAAATATTTCTAAATTTATGAATAATTAAATGCCATGTTATATGCAGTATACTTGATAAAAACAGGTGGAGTTTTAATTATGAATTGTGATTCATTTTAATGCCCCATTCTATAATCTTAAGAACTTCCATTTTTCTCCCTAATATCTACCAGCTTTCTCAGGAACTTTATACTTATTTCTACATGATTTCACTAAATAATACAATTTTTCCTTCAGAAATGTATTCTACTAAGAAACAGAGTTTTATTTTCAGCCATCTACCATAATGACTGGGTATGGCAAAGAACCACAAAGGCTTACTAACTCTCAGGTCAGAGGGTGGGCTAAACTCATTCATGTAACTAACCATATATCCCAGTCTCACTTAAAAGTTATTTCTCAGTAAATATTTCTCAGTAAAATTATCAGTTACTGCCTATATATTTGAAAGTTTCTAATACATAGCTGTTTTGCAACAGTGAGTCCAGATTTAAAAAGAGTAATTATGGATAACGTTATCAAAACTTCATTGACCCTATATCCAAGTGAACCTAATCTAAAGCACAGGTCCTTCACATGGAACTCATGGATCAGCTGACCACTAGCCCTCCAGCCAGGCAGAGCTGTGACAGGTCTGGACTTGAGGGATTAGTTTTCAGCAGAGGTTAAAGAAGCAGTACTTTGAAAGTTACGCGTCAGCTCTGTTTTTTCACCAATGTTCTTCTCAAGGCATTTGTAACCTCTTTGTTTCTCAGGCTGTAAATAAAAGGATTTAGCAGGGGAATTATAATTGTGTAGAACAGGGAGTACATTTTGTCCTGATCTGTAGCTGGGCCAGACCCAGGGCGCCCATACATGAAGAACAGAGTGCCATAGAACAAGGAGACAGAGAGCAGATGGCCACTGCACGTGGAGAAGACTTTGCATCTGCCCTTCTCAGACTTCTTTTTTATAATAGCAAAGAGGACCGAGGAATAAGAGATAATGATACCTATAAAAGTGAAAGATTGTATAAAAGCTGAAAGTACAAAAATCAGAAGCATATTAACTGTAGGGTCAGTGCAGGAAATCTTAAACAGCTGTAAAATTTCACAGTAGAAATAATGTATTACATTGGATTTGCAAAAAGTTAATCTAAATAACAAACCCACATGCATCATAGGATGAAAAAAGCCAGTAATATAGGAGACACTTAACAATTGAATACAGAAAACATTAGACATCACTATTGGATAAAGCAGGGGCTTACATATGGCCACATAGCGATCGTACGCCATCACTACCAGGAGGAAACATTCTGTGTTTGCACTAGAAGCAAAAAAATAAAACTGGGTCACGCAATCAGAAAGAGATATTGAATGATTCTTTGATAGAAAATTCACAAGCATCTTGGGGGTCACAGAGGAGGAAGTGCACGCATCTGCAAAGGCTAAACTGCCCAGGAGTGAGTACATGGGGGTGTGAAGGTGGGCGTCCTTCCCGATGAGAGCAATCAGGCCAAGGTTGCCCGCCATGGTGATGAGGTAGATGACCGAGAACAGCAGGAACAGGGGCACCTGCAGCCCTGGACGATCTGTGAGTCCTGTGAGGACAAACTCGGTCACCAGAGTCTTGTTTGTCTCCATCATCGCCACACAGGGTGATCCTTGCAATGAGAGCACGAGTGAAGAGCACAGCATGAATTATCTTGAAGATGATCGCTTTTTATTTTTTTAAATTATCTCCAATTTTTATGTCTCCCCTTTACTCAGATTTACTTTTATGCTTGAACAAATATTCCTTCCAGTGTAAAATATTTGGAAAACTGATCTTAAAATATAAATATTCCTATATTTTCAATGTATATATAAGAGAAGTGAATTTTTTTTCTAATTTAAAAAAACTGATTGTAAATTATAATCATCTTCTAGGTCCAGCCTGATGCCAAGTAGGTAATGCCTAAACTGCAGTGCTAAAAGCCACATGCCCAACCCTAGGTTCCAATCCGCAGCCCAGTCTAGCTGAAACACACCAGCTGCAGATGTGCGGGAATGTGCTCAAGATCCTGAAAGCTGGGGGGTTAGGGGAAGGAAATTTGGGCATGATCAGATCTTGTCTAGGATGTTTCTCTCTTTCTCTCACTGCACACATACATATTATCTCACTGATTAAAACAAACAAAAAAATTGTCTTGTAATTTAAAGATCTTTAAAAATATGAATAGAATAGGGACCAGCTGGTGGCATTGTGATTACAACACTGGATACCACTTGGTTGACCACAGTTCAAGTCCCGGACCCAGGAGTTTGAAACACGTGTGTGTGTGTGTCTGTGTGTGTGTGTGTGTGTGTCCAAAATCTCAGGAGTAGAATGGAAGTAAAGGGATTGCAGCGTGGCCATTCCCATAGAGGGGGTTTATATTTAACTTTTTCTTTTATGCCTTTCAGGTGAGTGCATGTGCTTATGGCAAAAATTTCTAAAATAAAAAAAGGGACCAACAATTGGCGTAATGGCTATGTCACTGGACTCCCATATAGTCGACTGTGGTTCAAGTCCAGGACCTGGTGGCTTAACCTCACGCCAGGCATGAGTGCATCTGTGCCCAGGATCCCAAGAGAAGAATGGAGAAGGGAGTGAGACATGACCATCCTCCCTGGGGGTGATTTCTTGCTTTTCGTCTCTCTGTCTCTCTCTGTATTTCTGGCGGGCAAGCATACACACCCTGTAGCAAAAATCTCTCTAAAAAAAAAAAAAAAAAAAAAAAAATGAGGTTCCAGCAGATGTCATAGCAGTTGCTTCACTGGACTCCCACATGGCCAACAGTTTTTTGAGTTCTGGACCCAGTGGCTTGAAACTCATGCTGGGCACATGTGTGTGCATGCCCAAAATCCTGTTTAAAAAAAGGGATTGTGGGAACCAGCAGTTAACGTAATGGTTATGTCGCTGGACTCCCACGTAGCCCACCGTGGTTCGCGTCCCAGACCTGGTGGCTTAAAACTCACGCCGGGCGCGTGTGCGTGCGTGCCCAAGATCCCGAGAGGAGAATGGAGGAGAAGGGATTGCAGCGTGACCATGCCCCCTGGGGGGTGACTTCTCGCTTTCTGTCTCTATGTCTCTCTCTGTCTGTCTGGCAAGCGCACGCGTCCTATAGCAAAAACATCTCAAAAAAAAAAAAGGGATTGTGACGTGGCCATCCCCCTTGTGAGTGATTTCTTGCTTTCCCTCTCATTGTCTCTGTCTCTCTTTCTCAGGTGAGTATATACATCATAAGGCAATAAACTGTTAAAATAGAAAAAAAGAATAGAATATACTCTTTAAATAGGCAATACAGTAGCTACTAAAACTGTGATATATTCTAAGAAAAAAATCTTCAAATTAAGAACAGATTGAAATGTACACTCAAATATCACTATAAAGAATTATTATATGGAAATTCGAATAAATCTACGATGTAAAATGTAAAAGTTAAGTGAAATTGTGTTTGTGGAAGAGTGGGGCCTAGGGAAGGACGTTTGGAGGAGGGATACGGAGGCAGACCATTGACGGGATGGGGAGGTGTGGTGTTATCGGTTGAAGATACTTTGATCAACTGGACTGGGGAGAAATGTTCACATATTGAAATGTTCATTTTGTAAGCTAAACAATGTAATTTGATGTATATAAAACAATTTAAAAAATAATTTAATAAAAAAGTAAAAAAAGTTAAGTGAAATAATACAGAAATATATAATAAAATATAAAAATTGTGGGAGTGTTTTCTAGCTGTATAGATATTTATAATTTGCCAGAGAGCATGTGCACTTACCAGAGAAAGACAGAAATAAGAAGGAGATAAGGTGAGAAAGTACCCTCCATGGTGAATGGCCATACTGCAATCCTTTCTCCTCTACTTCTTTCTTTCAGAATTTTGGGCATTTGCACTAGTGCACCTGGTGTTTTTCTTTTCTATTTATTTATTTATTTGGAGAGGTTTTTGCTATAGGGTGTGTGCACTTGCCAGAAAGACAGAGAGAGGGACAGAAAGTGAGAAATCACCCCCTGGGGGGATGGCCACGCCGCAATCCCTTCACCTCCATTCTCCTCTTGGGATCTTGGGCACACAAGCACACACACTCAGTGTGAGTTTAAGCCATCAGGTCCGGGACTTGAACCGCGATCATCTGATATGGGAGTCCAGCGACATGGCCATTCGCCAACTGCTGGTCCTGCCTGGGATTTTTCTTATATTGAGGATGTGAGACTCGAATTGTGCAGTTGTCCATGAGGGATCAAGCTGCTTTACCCACCATGCCTCAGGCTGGCTCAATTCATATATTTTGCTAATTTTATATTGCTATAATTAAACATTAGTGATTAACTTAATAAGTCCTAAATTCCACATCTCTATATAATTACAAGTATTTTTAATGCAAACAATATTCAAAAAATAAACATAAAAATTTAATAATAATAGCCATAGCACTTTAAAATATATTGCTATAATTGCTTTAAATTTGCAACGCTTATGTGAAAAATAAATAAAAACTTATTAAAGGTCATTACACAATTTCCAAAGAGACAGCCAAAATGCTGAATAAGAATACAATGTTATAAATGTGTCGTTACTACTGAAATTTATTTCATTAGTATCCTAATCACTTTCTAATATAATATTGTGAGCATAAACTTGATTTAAAATTGTATAAGATGGATGAGGGAAATATTAACAGTAAGGAGAGCCAAGTATGCACCAGTATTAAAACATAAGCCATTCCATTGAAAAATACACAGTATAGAAATAGAAAATTATAATAGTGAAACTAATGAAGACTCTAGAAATAGCCTCAAATAAATACATAAAATTAATATATTCCAAAGGTGATGTGTATTTGAGAGGAAAAAATTGTTGATGCATTCAATAAATGGTATAAATACATATATGACTATCTACCTGGTAAAAAGTAATTTTCTCTCTTGCTCCTAATTTTAAAATTGTTGCTCGATAAGTCCTTGAAAGTTAAAAAAATAAGAAGGGGTGGCTAATTAAAATATTATCAAAGAATCATGGAATAGACACCAGCAGATTTCATAATGGTTGCATCACTGATCTCCCATATAGTTGAGTGTTGTTTGAGTCCCGGATCCTGTGGCCTAAAACTCACACCAGGTAGTTGTGTATGCATACATAAAATCCCAAGAGGAGAATGGAGGAGACAGGATTACCATGTGGCCATCCCCCCAGGGGGTGATTTCTCACTTTCTCTCTCTTTGTCTCTCCCTGTGTCTCCAGCGAGTGCACGTGCCCTATAACAAAAATCTCTCTCTCTTAAAAAAAAAAAAAAAAAGAATCATGAGATAACTATAATTTAATTATGTTACAGAAATATTTAGCAAATATCAGAAACCTATAAATTATAAGAAAAAAATAGGCAGGGCTAGCATATGGCATGGCAGTTACATCACTGGACTCCCATATGGCCAACTGTGGTTTGAGCCCTGCACCTTGTGGCTTGAAAATCACACTAGGCACATAGACATGTATGCCCAAGATCCCAGGAGGAGAATGGAGGAGAAGGGACTGTGGCATGGCCATCCCCCCTAGGGGGTGATTTCTCATATTCCCTCTATCTCTGTCTCTCTCTCTCTCTCTTCAGCTCACACAAGCCAAGGTAAAATCAACTAAAAGAAAAAGGCATACTTAATCTAATTTTTACTTTCATGAAGATGGAAGGAAATATTAAATGAAAGATTAATAGTGTTGGGACCAGCAGTTGGCGTCATGGCTATGTCACTGGACTTCCGTGTAGTCGACTGCGGCTCAAGTCCCAGACCTGGTGACTTAAACTCATGCCAGGTGCGATTAACAGTTTTTTAAATGTAACAAATATGATTGATATTAGTACCTATCACAGACAATAATGATACGTTTTGAAAAAAGTTAAGTAATTTAGTAGAAAAATTAAAAGGAAATAAACAAGTCAAAGAAAAATGTATCAACATATTTAATAATTGTAGCAAAAAATGCTCACATTCTCCAGTATGGAGAATGTGCAAATAAAATAACAATAAATATAATTTTTCACTTCTCAGATTGAATTTGCTGCTTGCAGAAATTTGGAAAGCACATTTGATACATATGTGAATTATTAAACCTTTAAAATATAATTTGACAATATCTTTCAAAAATAAGACTATACATACCATTGAACTCAGCAATCCATGACTATAATTCTATAACAAGAGCAATCATTTAGTAGGGAAAGAGATCTACTGCAGCATTTTCATGGTGATGAAAGCCTGGAATAATAGAAAATCATATTAAGGTGAAGTAAGAGTTGGCTGTCTCCTGATATGAGCATATTAATCGATATTATGGCAGCCTACCAAAAATGAGGTGGAGCGTACGGATTGACTCAGGGAGATTTCCATACTTATTAGACTTGTGGGAAAAGTCAAGATGTAGAGAAATAATGCACCATAATCCTATCAAGCATGAATAAAACAAAGTCTTCAAATCCTTACAGTATGTGTGTCTGTAAACACATATACGCACGAACATAATTACAAATAACCAGATGAACATAAAGATAGTATGAACTGTAGACTCCAGATTGTCAATATTAATTGTCTAGCTGCAGCTCTCAGGGAGAGCAAAGGATAGGAGACACAAGATAAAGAGCTCCCTCCCTTAAAAAATTGTGTTATATGGACCAGCAATTGGTATAATGGCTATGTCGCTGGACTCCCATGTAGTCGACTGTGGTTCGCGTCCCGGACCCGGTGGCTTAAAACTCCCACCAGGTGCCTGTGTGTGTGTGTGTGTGCCCAAGATCCCAAGAGGAGAATGGAGGAGAAGGGATTGCTGCGTGGCCATCCCCCCCGGGGGGTGATTTCTCACTTTCTGTTTCTCTGTCTCTGTCTTTCTGGCAAGCACATGCGCCCTATAGCAAAAATCTCTCAAAAACTAAAAATTGTGCTAGGAAAACAAAGTTTAAGATATCATCCTATTTACATAATTGTATGTGTTTATATATGTACACAGAGATATATCTAAAGATAGCCATAAGCTGGTTCACAGTGAAGAAGACAAATGGAATAAAACAAGAATAACAATATTTTTACTGTATTTAGTGCATGGAAATACAAATTTTTAAAAAATAAATAAATAAGAATTAATCATAAGTTGATGGGTTTTTTTTTTTTTTTTTTTTGGAGAGGTTTTTGCTACAGGGTGCGTGTGCTTGCCAGACAGAGAGAGACAGAGAGATAGAAAGCAAGAAATCACCCCTCAGGCGGGATGGCCACGCCACAATCCCTTCTCCTCCATTCTCCTCTCGGGATCTTGGGCACGCACGCACATGTGCCTGATGTGAGTTTAAGCCACCGGGTCCGGGACTTGAACCGCCATCGGCTATGTGGGAGTCCAGCGAAATAGCCATTACGCTAACTGCTGGCCCCATAAGTTGAAGTTTTTGTAAAAATTTATTATGTTTAGATATTTTATGGATTATACATCACAGTCTTTTGAATATTCTTAATGATATCTGATTTCATTCATCAAGTGTGTTCTTTTTTTATAATAACCAAAAGTTATTTTATAAATGAATAAAGAGAGGTAAATAAGTTTAATAAGTTTCAATAGTTTTCTTCATACTTAAGTACCTTTCTTTTGGATATATTGCTAAATAACTCATCATTTTTGTTAATATTATGTATGGAATTTTGACATAATATTTAAATAATTTGTTTAACTTATTCCTATGGCATATGTATTTTTTCTACAAAGAAATCCCCAAAAACATCTGGAAAAATTGAGAAGTGAAGGTAGGGCCTCTTCAATTCCTTTGTTTTCATTATACCTAGCAGCCATGAAATCATGGGCCTCAGCCCTGAGTCAGATGCTTCCTCTTCTTCCTATGGCGTCTAAGGAAAAATCAGATTCTATTTATTATCATTTTTATTGATAGCACCATTTTTTGAAATTATAAATTGCTTGAGGTATATGGACTACCTATACCTACAATGTTATCATTATATGACTTGGTTTTGAATGGTTCCATTCTGTTAAGAAGTATTTAAGTGTTTTGATTTTTCTAAAGTCTTTTCAAAGATGCAGGTTGGCCATAGCAAATTGTAGAGCTTCAGGATTTAACAAAGTCACTTAAGCTAATTGAGAAGCAATGGCAGAGGAAGTTAATGAGTGAATTAATAACTTGGTTACTAGAGTAAATTTTTCCTGATCAAAAGGAAATCATAGATACAGATTTTGGACAGTCACAGAAGAAAACGAAAGTGGGGGGCTTTAATTTTTTTTTTTTTTGTAATAGGAAGTAGAAATGAGACAAGAAGGAACTGAGAAGAAGGACATTCCAAACTGAGGTAAGTGACATTGCAAACTCCTAAAGTCTGAGAGACAATAAGTGGCTGAGAGACTGGATCTGAATTAGTTGGAACTGAGACAGTGCCTGGGACAATGGCTGCCTAACCTTCAGACTCATTACCCCCTCATTGCACAGTATTAGCATGCTAGGTAATACTCCCACCTGCACCATGATGGCTTGGAATAACTATGCCAACTACTGGAACTACCCTAATAAGGCTAGAAAATGGAAGGGACAGTAGTTCCAGGAAAACTACTGCCCCTTTCCCTGGTATGTCATGAATTAGCCACCCTTCCTTAGTCTGGGATTAAGCCAAGCCATATAAATTGGACACCCACTGATCTTCTGGGCTTCCCAGCCTAGCTTTTCTTCCGGGTAACTGTTCTCCCCTTCCTCTCAGAGAAAGGAATTAAACTGTTGACTTATCTCCTCATGGGGCTGCTCCAACTATAGAGTGGTCTGCTCTGTACACTTTCCTGAATGAACTTGTGCAGAGACCTACTAAGAAAAAGGGGGGGAGGACCCCCCCAAGATTAGGAGCAGCTGTGGATTTTAGAAATAACAATCATACAGACACAGAGACACACAAGTAGAGAAAAGTGGTGTGTCTGACGGAGAACACCATGGCTCCTCTTTGATTTCATGGATATAGAAAACACCAGTGATTAGATGTATAAGATCACTTATTCACTTATTCTTCAAAAAGTAATGAATTATACTCATTCTTCTTGATTACCAAAATACAACAAAAATGACCTATTTACTAAAATTGGAATATCTAATCATAAAATAGGTATGAAGGCAATACTTTACTCAATGATTCAACATTAAGGTGAGTTGCTATTCCCTATCTACAGCGATCAGAATAAGAGAATATTACTTTTTAAAACTATCCTAGATGGTATATATCCCCAAGGAGTCCATGAAATAGCACAAGAAGCCAGAAAACACATGTCCAGGCTCATAATTGTCCTTATACTCACAGGTCATTTAGTTTCCAGTTCTGTCCTCCATGTGCCTGACTAGCTTTCTTTTCAACTCTCAATCCAGAGCTAATATTTCAAATTTCCATAATAGTTCAAGAGCCATTAAGCACTTAGGATCACTTTTCTTAAGCTAAAAATGATACCTAGTTATAGAGACATGGATAGATATAAAAGATCCATATATATCACCTATTCATTTAGAAGTAAGGGGCATAAGAAAGTTATCATTGATGAATTTAGTGCATCTTATCAGGACTCCATAAAAAATTTAAAAAAAAATTTGTGCAGCATAACTTAATTAACTACATTTTGACAAAGGAAGTGTCCCACAGTTATAAAATTATTTCTGATACATTTGAAATATTATGATCATTTTCCATGTGTCATTTTCTACTTCTCGAGATACATAATAAAATACTCTTCAATATCTAATATTTAGAATGTTATCTAAAATTATCTCTTGAAGAAAAACAGAATATCTCATGGGGTTACCAGAATTTTCATTTCTTATCTAAAAATTTCATTTTTCAAGCAGAAAAAATCTAAATGCTAATAATAGTGAAAATCAAACAGATACTGCTGTCCTTGTCCACATCCTGCAAGTCCTTGGATCATAAGGAGGTAGTGGTTATCTTAAGGAAGACCTAGTGGTTTTATGAAAATGAAAACAGAAATCAAGTCTGTTTCCCCCACCATACCTTACATTAGAGCAGTCATCTTTAGAAATTGTAACTGATGAGACCTCCACTGCTCTCACATCCACTGCAGTAGCCTTACTTAAAACCATTAACGAGAAGCACGTGGGAGGTGCTGACTGAAGCAGTGGTTACTTGTGCAAAGCATTCTCTTGGACAATTTAACTGCAGGAAGATAATAGTTTTTGTACCCTTTTTCAACTCTATTCAGATAAAAGGAAAAAAAAAAGGGAAAGAAAAGAAACCCATGGAATTCCCTCAGTGAAAGTTAGCCATAGAGTCCCTGCAGGTAAGAGCAAAGTTGATCCACTGGGCATTAGAAGCTAATCAGAAAATTATTCCAGTTGTACACAAGTGTAAAGTTAGAACCACACTGACTGTCACTGGGTTCACTATGAAGGAAACTTGACAAACTATCTTTAAGAAGTTTTTAATGGCAAATGATTCTCCTTGGTCTTCTTACATTCTAATCACCTCCCACTCTTCTAAAGTCTCAAAGAGTCATCAAAAACAACATAATATTAATAGTTGTGTTTTATGAGGACCTAGCCTTATTACCATTACAATTTCAAGTTTTATTTATTGTACATGACAATTGTGCAGACATAAAACTATATTTCCATGAACTGACCCCATGCATCATTAGGCATAAGATGGATGTACACAAAGATGGCATCCATAGCAACAAATAATGGAGAAAAGATTTGAGGCCTATAGATTGAATTCTCTTGGATCATGTGTCCTCTCATCTAATTGGTTGTGACTGGGCTATAACCTCATGTATAAGTCTAGACCAGAGTGTGTAAATTTGCCTAGACTCAGGAGATAATTGGGTATAGGAAGCAGTTAGAGCTCACTAGACCACTCTCCTCTTCCTACACTAGCTTACATTCAGAATTTGCTGAAAAAATGCATGCTAAATTAGCATTATATAAAAAAAAAAGAACTAGAGTTGAGCTCATAGAAACAGAGAGTAAAATGGTTGTTACCAGAGGCTGAAGGGGTGGTAGAATGAGACAAAATAAAGGGAAAGGAAAGAACTGGAGTGTAAAGAATCAGTTACAAAGAAAAAATAAATACTAATGATTATAGTAAGGAACAGTGTGATATGTATATTTCAAAATTTCTAAAAGAATAGATAATAAAAGCTGTCACCACAAAGAATTAAGTTGCGTGATTTAATAATGTGCAATGTATGCATGTACAACATAACATGATGTGGTACTTCATAAACAATTACAAGTCAATTAAGCAATTTTAAATTTAAATTAAAATAGCTAAAAGATATTTTCAAGAAACAGGCATCAGAAAAAAAGTACAAACCTATAAGCAAGGTCCATTTAGGGATATCTTTATGCATCATTAAAATATCAGAATAGCAGAAAGTATTACACGCTGGCGGGGTTAAAAAGAAAATTGGGAAATGTGATAAAGTTTTACTAACTCGGTCCCCCTAAAACAAGAAACTAGTTTTAAGATAGAAATCATCGAACATTTTCCAGAGAAAAAAAGAGACCAGCAGTTGGCATAACGGCTATGTCACTGGACTCCCATGTGGACGAGTATGGTTCAAGTCCTGGACCCGGCGGCTTAAATGCACACCAGATGTGTGTGCGTGCCCAAGATTCTTAGAGGAGAATGGAGGAGAAGGGATTGGGGTGTGGCTATTCCCCCGGGGGGGGGGGTGATTTCTCTCTTTCTGTCTCTCTGTCTCTCTCTGTCTTTCTGGCGAGCTCAGGCACCCTAAAGCGAAAACTTCTCCAAAAAAAAAAAAAAAAAGAAATCATCGAACATTTTCTGGTGGTTTGTAATTACTAAAGCAATACATATTCTATATTTGGGAATTTTGATAATCTTGTCATTGTATCAATCAAAATAAGTATAAAAATGCATACATAGAATTTATACCTCTGCTTATAAAAATTATTGTAAAATATTTGACTTAAAGAGAATTTATCAGAACAATTATTTGCTCAAATCATTACATATTAAATGAGTTTATTTCTAAACTAATCTCTTTACTTTGTGTCTTGTTATTTTCCACTAAAACTGATAGAAATAGTTGTACTATGCAGGGGTTCAGACCTGAAACTGCATTTTGTTATGCTACAATGTTCCTAAATTTTTAAATAATTAAACACCATGCTGCATGCAATGGACTTGATAAAAATAATGTACAGAATTTTACATATGGACAGCTATTATGATGGTCTGTTCTGTAGTAACAGTTTCCATACTTCTTTTCAAGATTCACAATTTTTTCTAAGCACTTTTTATATTTTTCTAACCTTTATCACTAAATAGAACATTTTATCTCAAGAGCATGTCCTACTAAGAAGTAGTTTATAATTACTGAGTGCGGCAGAGAACCATGAAGATTATTATTTGGGGACCAGCAGTTAGTGTAATGGCCATGTCGTAACTGGACCTGGTGGCTTAAACTTACGCCGGGCATGTGTGCGTGCGTGCCCAAGATCCTGAGAGGAGAATGGAGGAGAAGGGATTGTGGCGTGGCCATCCCCCATGGGGGGTGATTTTTCTCTTTCTGTCTTTCTGTCTCTCTCTTTCTGGTGAGTGCATGCAAAAACCTCTAAAAAAAAAAAGATTAAAAGATTACTAAATTGCAGGTCACCGGGTAGGCCAGACTCTTTCACGCAACTAACTGTATATGCCAGTCTCAGAGCTATTATTCAGTAAATATTTCTCACATTTCTCTCTAAAATCATCAGTTACTACCTGTAAGTATGGAAGTCCCAAGTAAAGCAGTTAATTTAAAAAGCAAAATACTCAGTTAAAATATAACCCCAAACAGGGTTCTTTCAAACGGAGTTCCTGGCTCATCAATCCACTAACCCTCTGATGAAATGGCAGAATCGTGGCTCCTCTCTGCAGAGTTGTACTGGTTATGTTGTCAGGGGAAGACTAAGAAAAAAATGTTTGGAAAGTTATTTGTCAACATTCTTTTTCTTCCATAGTCTTCTTAAGGCACTTGTTACCTCTTTGTTCCTCAGGCTATAAATAAAAGGATTCAGTAGGGGAATTATAATTGTGTAGAACAGTGAAGACATTTTGTCCTGATCTGCGGCTTGGCCAGACGCAGAGCACACAAATGTGAAGAAGATGGTGCCGTAGAACAAGGAGACAGACAGCAGATGGCCACTGCACGTGGAGAAGGCTTTGCGTCTGCCCTTCTCAGACTTCTTTTTCAGGATGGCAAAGAGGACAAAGATATAAGAGATGATGATGCCCATAAAAGTGAAACATTGTATAAGGGTTGAAAATACAAAAATCATGATCATGTTAACTGTAGGGTCAGTACAGGAAATCTTAAACAGCTGTAAAATTTCACAATAGAAATAACGTATCACATTAGACTTGCAGAAAGTTAGTCTAACTGAGAAACACATATGAACTGTTAAATGGAGAAAACCCATAAAATATGAGACAGCGATAAGCTGAGTGGTGAGTCTGTTGGACATCAGCACTGGATAAAGCAGAGGGTTACAGATGGCCACATAGCGGTCATAGGCCATCATTACCAAGAGGAAACACTCCGTTGTTGCACTAGAACCAAAAAAATAAAATTGGGCTAGACACTCAGAGAGTGAAATCAAATGATTCTTTGACAAAAAATTAATCAGCATCTTGGGGGTCACAGAGGAGGAAGTGCACGCATCTGCAAAGGCTAAACTGCCCAGGAGTGAGTACATGGGGGTGTGAAGGTGGGCGTCCTTCCCGATGAGAGCAATCAGGCCAAGGTTGCCCGCCATGGTGATGAGGTAGATGACCGAGAACAGCAGGAACAGGGGCACCTGCAGCCCTGGACGATCTGTGAGTCCTGTGAGGACAAACTCGGTCACCAGAGTCTTGTTTGTCTCCATCATCGCCACACAGGGTGATCACTGCAATGAGAAGGCAAGTGAAGAGCACAGCCATGAATAATCTTGAAAAAAATCACATTTTATTTGAAAAATACTATTTTTTTCATAACTCTTTTTTATCCAGAGGATTTTTTTTACCTTTATCCCTGACCCTTTCCTTTACACATATGTATTCAGGAAACGGATCCTATAAATTATAAATTGACATATATATCTATATGTATTTTTTTCAGTGTTTGTATAAGAAGTATGAGTTTATTTTCTAATTTGGAAAATTCAACTGTAGTATTTGAAGCCAACCAAGGGTTCCAGTGTTGACCTGAAACATACTGGGTACAGGTTGTGCCCAAGATCCTGATGAGTTAGAAGGCTAAAGGAAGGAAATTGCGAGTTGACTAGACCCTGTTGAGGATGCTTCTCTCTTTTTCTTTGTGTATACTTGTCTTCTCTCATGAATAAAATAAACTTAAAGAGTCATCTTCCAATTTGAAACTCATTAATAATATAAATAACATAAACTATTTAAATATGCAAAATCCAGCTATCAAAATGAGAGAGGGAGAGAGAAGAGAGTTACCTATCTGTAAAACAACTAAGAATTTTTTTTCTTTCCCGTGGCTGCTTTTAAAATTGTTACTGGATAGGGAACCAGCAGTTAGCGTAATGGCTGTGTCGCTGGACTCCCACGTAGTCGACCGCGGTTTGCGTCCTGGACCCGGTGGCTTAAAACTCACGCCGGGCACGTGTGCGTGCGTGCCCAAGATCCCGAGAGGAGAATGGAGGAGAAGGGATTGTGGCATGACCATCCTCCCTGGGGGATGATTTCTCGCTTTCTGTCTCTATGTCTCTCTCTGTCTGTCTGGCGAGCGCATGCTCCCTATATCGAAAATCTCTCCAAAAAAAAAAAAAATTGTTACTGGATAGAATACATGACAGTTAAAAAAATTAAGAGCAGGGGTCAGCAGATGGCATAGTGGTTACATCGCTGGACTCCCACATGGCTGATCACAGTTGAAGTCCCAACCAATGGCTTGAAAATCATACCAGGCACATATGCATGCATGTCCAAGATCCCAGGAGGAGAACAGAGAAGGGATTGCAGAATAGCAATTCTCTTGGGGTGTTGACTTCTCACTTTTCTTTTCACTGTCTCTGCGTATCTCTCTCTGGTACACACATGTGTTAATATGGCAAAACCTCTTAAAAAAATAAAATATTAATGGCAGGGCCAGCAAGCAGGTGGTGTGGAGGTTAAGGTGCTGGATTTCACATAGCAATCTCTGCAGTTCAAGTCCTACACCCAGGAAACTTGAAAAAACATGCTGGGCATGTGTACAGGCATACCTAAAATTCCAAGAGGAGAATGGGAGAGAAGAAACCAATCATGGTCATCCACCCTGGGAGGTGATTTCTCAGTTTCCTTTTCTCTCTGTTTCTCTCGGTTTGGATTTGACCTATAGCTAAATCTAAATAAAAAAAATAATTAGAAGGAAAATTAAAAAGTTATCAAAAATCATGAAGTAAATGTAATTTAAATGTAATACAGAAATATGTAATAAAAATTAAAAATCAATAAAACATAAGAAAAACAGGCATATTAAATTTAATTCTTAATGGTATGAAGGTAGCATAGCAAAAATATAATTAAGCAAAAAATGAATACAAATTTTTTAAAATAGGGCCAGCAGGTGGTATGAAGGTAAAGGGACTGACTCCCAGACTCATACATGGCCGACTACAGTTTGAAACTGAGCCTAGTGGCTTGAAAAATCATTCCAGGACATGTGTGCATTTTGAAAATCCCAGAAGGAGAATAGAGATGAAGGGATTGTAATGTGGCTTTTTCCCTAGAGGGGTGGGAGAGGCTGATATCTCACTTTCCCCTCAATCTCTTTCTCTTACTCTACTGTGAGTATATGTACCCTATGGCAAAAACCTTAAAAAAAGTTTAAAATATTTATAATAAAAAAGATAAATAAGTAAAATATTAGTACCTATCATATACAAAAAAATCTTAAACATAGACAAGAAAGGTTAAATACATTAATAAAAAATATATAATTAGGCAAGTTACAGAAAAATATGTCGACATATTTAATAATTATAAGAGAAGATAATCAACTTCCCAATTAAACTTGATGTGTATTTTAAATAAGAAAATATCACTTTTACTCCTTAGATTAGCAAAATTTGTTTCTTACAAGAATTAGGAAAGGTCAAACTCACAAATGAAACTCTAAATTATTAAGTCTCTCTTTTTTTTTTTTTTTTTTTTTTTTTTTTGAGAGAATTTTGCTATAGGGCACGTGCACTCGCCAGACAGAGAGAGAAATAGAGACAGAAAGCGAGAAATCACCCCCCAGGGGGAATGGTCAGGCCGCAATCCCTTCTCCTCCATTCTCCTCTCGGGATCTTGGGCACGCACGCACACGCGCCCGGCGTGAGTTTTAAGCCACCGGGTTCAGGACGCGAACCGCAGTCGACTACGTGGGAGTCCAGCGACATAGCCATTACACTAACTGCTGGTTCCCTAAATTATTAAGTCTCTTAAACACAATTTGACAAACTCTTCTAAAAATAAGAATACACATACCCTTAAAATCAGCAATCCATGCCTGTAATTTTTTCTATAGTGGTATTAAATCACTTCATAGGGGAAAAGATCTACTGAAGCATTATTCTTGATGACAAAAGGCTAGAAAGAATATAAGAACAGACAAAGATGAAACAATTGAACAAATCCTGGCATAACCATACTAATCAATATTATGGCAGCTATATAAATACAAAAGTGCTCTACCAGTTGATTCAGGGAAATTTCCATATTTGTTAGGAAAGAATAAAGAAAAAAGTAAAGAAATGTATGTGTTTTTATCAGATTAAACAGACAACAAATTTTTTAAATTCTCAGTTTAGGTGTATCTATGAACATACAAATATGTACAAATATGTTTACAAATAACCATATGGAAAAAAACAGTTTGAATATATGGATCCCATATTGTTGATATTTATTTTCTGGGTGCAGGTGAGAGGAAAGAATGGAGAAGAGGAGAAGACATAGAAACAGCACCTTCCTTTTAAAATAATTTCTGTATTATAAACTTAAAAGTAGTTATCATTCTATGTATACAATTATGTATGTTTACATATTCACATAGACATACATTAAAAGAAAACCAAAAGGTTATTTATTAAAATAACTTTATTCATTTTATTAAAAAATTAATAAAATAAATTTCAGTAGCATCTTCACATGTAACCCCCCAAAGAAGTTATATGTAAAATAATAGTTTGGACATTAATAAAAAATTACAATTTCACAAAAGATCGTAAACATTATGCACACTTTTATGCAAAGTGCACTCTTTTAATAACAGATAAGGATAACCATAAGCTTTTTAACAGTAAGGAAGAGATATGGATAAAACAAGAATAAATGCTGTTACTAGGTGTAGCGGGTGGCAATGCAAAACTCTAATGAAAAATAGCAATTTATCAAATGTCAATATTTTTGTAAAAGTTTATCATATATTCAGAATTGTACAGATTACATATCTTTTGAAAATTCTCCATGGTATCTGATTTCACTGAGAGTGACTTGTGAATTTATTTTTCTTACAATAATCAAGATGTATTTTATAAATGAATAAAGTTAGCAAATATAATATGGTTTAATTTTTTTATTTTCAAGTACTCAGATATCTTTGTGTTTGAATTTTTTACACACTGCATAATTTTGTCAATAATATACATAGAATATTTGAATTCTTTAAATAATTTGTTTGATTTTGTTCTGTGATATATAAACTTTCCCAACATCAACATCCAAAATAAAAGATCTCAAGACAGTTGGAGGTGAGTGTAGAGCTTCTTTAGTTACCCAGAAGGAGAAAATCTACCTATAATTTAATGTATAAATCCAGCTGCCTCTCAGAATCAAATAAGTAAAGCAATTCTATAGGCTTACTTCTTGTTGATTAAAATACATTTTTTAAATTATCTGTTTTACAAAGTTGGAAGGCAATTCTTTTTAATGACTCAGCATTAGGAAAAAAAGTGTAATGCTATTTCCCACATGCACTGAGAGCAGAACAAGAGAATATTCATTTGTACAAAATTATGTAACAATGCCCTTTTTCACTCTACCATGGTATACTATTCCATAACATATCCACCTTATTTACATGGCGCCTTATGTCTGTTGCTTTTTTCTCAAACCCTGCCCCTCCTCTACGCTTCTATCCCTTACTCTCTCCTCATCCTGTTTCTGGTATCTACCATTGCCCTCTTTACCTCTATGACATCTCATGCATCACCTCATAAATTAAAAAAAAATAAATAAAAAAGCAGGAAAGAAAGAAAAAAGAAACTAGTAGAATGAATACCAAAGGCACATCACACTATGTAGTGTTCTTTGTTGAAGATGATAAAATTTTAATGTATTTGATTTATTATCACACATAGTATGCTGGTTTTGAAAATCACAATGAACCCTAAGCAGATGTACAACAGTTAAATTGAAATCAGAATTTATAAAATAAAGAAAGGAAAAAGAAAACAAAAACAAAACTGATCTTACAGAGTATATATTCCCGAGGAGCCTTGAAAACACAAAGTAAGTAGCAAAAAATTGAATCCGAATGTCTGGGCTGAAAATAGATTGATAATAATAGGTCTTTTATTTTCTGAAGTTTTGTCTTCAGTGGGCTTGATGAGCTTTCTTTCTATCTTACAATCCATAATCCATATTCCATATTTCTTTAATAGATCAACAATTAATTATTTTGGATCATGTTTTTTTTAGAGATTTTTGCTATAGGGCGTGTGCACTCGCCAGAAAGACAGAGACAGAGAGATAGAAAGCAAGACATCATCCCCCGAGGGGATGGCCACGCCGCAATCCCTTCTCCTCCATTCTCCTCTGGGATCTTGGGGCTGCATGTACATGCAACCGGCGTGAGTTTAAGCCACTGTGTCTGGGACTTAAACTGCAGTCAACTACATGGGAGTCCAGGGACATAGCCATTACACTAACTGCTGGTTCCTTGGATCGCTTTTTTTAAAGATAGAAATGAGATACAGAGAAAAATACATATGAAATATCCATGTATATTAGCTCATTATTTTAGAATTAAGCTAAGAAAATTATCACTGAAGACTTTAGCCCACGTTCTCATGATTCCATGAAAATATAAGGAAATTCTAACAGCCTAACTTGTCCATACTTTGACAAAAAATGTTTTTTAGTAAAATAGCCTCTGAAACTTTGAGTTATTGTGACCTTTTTTTCCCATGACTCATTCTATTATTCCAAATATACTATTGCAAAAAGTTTAATATGTATGTCTCTTCAACATCTAGTATTTATGGTAAACATCTAACTCTGTCTAGAAACAGCAAATCTCATAGGGTTATCAGGATTTGCATTTCTTACCTGGAAACTTCATCATTAAATAGGAAAATTGAAATGAAAAACTACATGTAGTGAAAATAAGGCAGAAACTAGTGTTCTCATCTACTTTCTGGAAGACTGAGGGAGATTGAGAAAGTGGTTTTCCTGAGGAAAAGCTGGTTCTTTATGAAGAAAAATAATAATGATGATGATGATGTCTGTTTCCCCTACCATGCTCTAAATTAGGACCAACGTCATCTTTATAAATCATCAGCTGATGAGTTCTCCACTGTTCTCACACCCACTACTGCGATCCCACTTGGAACTCTTAAAGGAAGACAAGTAGAAGGTGCAGAACTATGTGATGATTACCTGTGCAGATATTTGTCTTGGAAACAGCTGTAGGAAGATAAAATATTTTTGGCACTCTTTTTTCAAATCTATCTGGAGAGGGAAGGTAGAACCATGGTATTCCCTCAATGAACATTACCAGTAGATTCCCTTTAGGACACAGGTGCAGTTGTCCTACTGGGCATTAGGAGCTAATTAGTGTATCACCTCAGATGCACCCAAGTGTACCAATTAGAACCACACTCATGGCACTGAATTCACTATAAGGGAAACGACAAATTAGCCTTGAGAAGTTTCTTTTCTTAAGGAATTACTCATTTTTAAATTTCATTTATTCATTCGTTTTCTCAATTTGATCAGAGAGAGACACACAGAGAGAGAAAAGGAAAGTGAGACAGCAAGCCACCAGGTTCAAGACTTGAACCATGGTCAGCTATGTGGAGTATACAGTGCCTTAACCACCATGCCACCTGTTGGCCCCAGCCTTGAGCAGTTTCTATGACAAATTAATTTCTTTTATCTCATACTCAACGGTACCACATTTCTTTTCTTTTTAATTTCACTATTACCTTTTTATTTTTTACGTTCAATCACTATACATTTTTACAGCATACAAATTGGATTTTGCCAACATGAATACAATCTGTATTAGTCCAGTCAAAGATATTCTCATAATGTTGTACATTATCATCAGAAGAAAATTTTCCTTTTTGTGTTCATTAAATTTTGCTTCCTTTTTTTGCCCCTGATTCCCTCCCTCTCACTCTCCCATTCCCCACCCTCCTCCCACACTGTCTCTTGTACCCACAGTTGCTCTGCGTGCCTTTATACCTTCCAATCATTCAGTTTCTGCCATAGAGTGCAAACATTCAGTATTTTTAAATTATATATATATATATATATATATATCATATATATATATATATATATATATATATATATATATATTTCTTTTTGAAAAAAAATAGATGCTAGCAGTTTATTGCCAAGGCAAGTAAATTAAAATAAAATCAAGAAAAATCAAGAAAATAAACAGAAAAATATCTTCCTAAAAGCAATAACAGAAGTACGAGAAACTTAAAGATCAGTTATTGTCTGAGTTTTCCTCCTTATCCCACTAGTTTTTTGCTCAATAACAATTATTCTTCCAATTGCTAAACTCTATATACCATTGTTGAGTTACTATCCTCCACTTTTTAGTTTTTTAATTTCAATTTCTTCTATACATTCAACCACATGTTACTTAGTTTGCAAAGTGAATATTCCAACACGTATACATTTCTCACCAGTACAGTTGACAATACTATACTGATGATAATGTGTATGGTAATGTCTTTATCTTGACTGATATGCATGGTATTCATGCTAGAAAAAGAAATGTACACTGTAAAGATGTAATTCCACTTGTCTACTTTTGGGATTATTGACTGTGCTTTGTGGGTCTTATTTAAGAAGTCTTTGGCTACTTCAGTTTCTCCCAGGTTTCCCAGTGTTTTCCAGCAGCAGTTTTATAATTTGGGATCTTAGGTTTAGATCTTTGATCCACTTTGAGTTTATTTCTGTCAATAGTGAGAGAAAAAGGTTCAGATTCATCTTTCTGCAGGTGGATATCCATTTTTTTCCAGCACCACTTGCTAAAGATTCTCACTGAATTGACTGGCACCCGTTGTCAAAAATCAGTTGGCTGTATGTCTGGGAGTTTATTTCTGGGGATTCTATTCTGTTCCATTTGTTCACCTGTCTATTTCTGTGCCAGTACCAAGCTGTTTTGATTACCACAACTTTGTAGTATATTTTTGGGTTAGGCATTGTGAGAGACATTCTTCACAAATCTAGAAAAGACAATCATACAATTTGTCTGGAATCATAAAAGACCTCGTATTGTCATAGCAATCCTGCACAAGAAGAGTGGAGTGGGAAGCAAGAAAAGTTTCAATTTAAAAAAAATTAAACAAATCACTGAACCAGTCAACAACTCAAAATAAAACAAAAATCCTTAAATCTAGAAGACAAAGAATAGAAGAAAATCAGTAATGTGTTAGTCAAGTTATAACATTCTATCTCAACATGTCCAAATCTAATTTTAAGGTCTTTACAAACCTCATTACCAAATATGGTCCTAATCCAGTATTCCCATTCTCAATAAATTACATCACCATTCTGCTCTTATATCTAACATTTTATTTTTAATAAATATATTTACTTATTTATTTTGCACTTTTAAAGTTTACATTTACCAACTGTACCTTTTTGTGTGTGTTTTTACCATATGGTGTGTGCACTCACTGGAGAGAGACAGGGAGAGAAAGAGAAAGGGAAAGTGAGAAATCACTCATCAGCCAGATGGCCATGTGACAATTCTTCCTCCTTAATTCTCCTTTGAAATTTCAGGCACACACATACACACACACAAGCCTTGAGTGATTTCCAAACCACCAGTGCTTGAAACTCTGTCACCCATATTGAAATTCACCACCTAAACCACCAAGACACCTGCTGGTCTCCACTGTACATCTTTACAGGATTCAAAACTTTCTTTTTTCTAGTATGAATGCAGTACATCTCAATCAATTCAATGATATTACCATATACATTATCATCAACAGATAACTTTTCATTCAAGGTTCTGTTAAATTTTTTCCCATTCCCTGCCTCCCACCCCTTTACCCACCACCCTCCATACTGTCTTTAGTACTCACAGTTGCCATCCCTGCTATTATCCCTTCCCTTCTGCAATACTAATTAGCTAGAAAAAATGATGAGACACTGACATTTGATACAAAATAGATGAAAACAGAAGATATAATGCTCAGTAAAGCAAACCAGACTACAAAAGAGAAACATGGTATGCTCCTCTCAATATATACCAAATAACTCCATTCTTTATTTTTTGCATGAGACAGAGAAAGAAAGAGAGGTAACTTCAGCAGGCATCTTCAGAGGGTTCAGATATCTTAAGCTGCAAAGGTCTCTTATGAAAAGTATTTACTGAGCAATAAATGTGAGTGAGATTCACTTAGTGAAGATTCAAATTGTGCTGAGGGTAGCTCCGTGTTTTCTGCAAACTTAATACCAAAAGACCTATGTTTCCTTGTCAGCAAGTGTGATCCATCCCCAAGTTCTGAAAGGCCAGGTCACAATGAGACACATATACACCCACCTGAGAAGCCTCAGGACACAAAATCAGGAACTTCCCGTGTGGGTCCAACATCATACATTATAAGGTTATCACTATACTACCATCCGACGCATTATTTTTTTGTCATTTTTAATTGATCAGTATAAATTGTGCTTATTTTTATGTCTAACATAGTATTTTGAAATATGTATACATTGTAGATTGGCTCAACTCAGATAATTATGCAATTTTGAAAGTAGCAAACCATAGCCATCTGTGACACTGAACTCTCTGCAAAACCAGGTCTAAATCATTATCAGATCCATTGATTTTACCTCTTTATGATCTGTTATAACAATCTACCTCTCCCCAAAATCAGACAAGCTCTAGTTCCTGCCTAAGGTATTAAAATCACTCTTCATAATCTTATGTTATTTTTTTTTCTAGCATTTCTCCCTACTATGTTCTACCTTTAGGTCAATGTCATCTAGATAAAATGTCACATTACTGTGTCAAACCTGTTCTCACCTCCACTGTATTTCCATTTAAACTCTTAAACAGTTTCCCAGGTTCTTGGAAGAAAATCAAAATCCCTAGCCCACACAAAGTTTCTTCTCAGGTTTTCAGGTGAATATTTCAGATATTTCATTGACAATAAGATAGATCTAAAAGTTGAAATTAAAAATATCAAATTCATGAGACCAGCAGTTAGTGCAATGGCTATGTCGCTGGATTCCCATGTAGTCGACCGCAGTTTGCGTCCTGGACCCGGTGGCTTAAAACTCACACTGGGCGCGTGTGCGTGCATGCCCAAGATCCTGAGAGGAGAACGGAGGAGAAGGGATTGTTGCATGGCCAACCCCCCCGGGGGGTGATTTCTCACTTTCTGTCTCTCTGTCTGTCTGGCGAGCGCACGCACACTATGGCAAAATCCTCTCAAAAAAAAAAAAAAAATATATATATATATATATATATATGAATATATCCAATTCATTTGTCAGTTTGGTATGTACATTTCATGATGGGGGAAATAATTTATCCTTTTTGACTTTTTTCAAGCTTAATGTAAGAATAAAGAGAGTTCTCTGTGGAAAATGGTCAAGCTACACAGTATTTTTCCAGGCCCGTTAGATTTCTGCCTCACATATTGTCCCAGTAAGGGAAGAGCACATCAGCAAGACTGACAGAACTCAGGAACCAACTGAAACCCCCAAATGGCCAGATGAATGCACTATATTCTCTGCAACCAGGCCAACAATGTCTCCAAGTCTGAAAGTGACAAGCAAGAATTACAGATTTGTCCCTTTCATTGTATTCACTGAAGTAGAATATACAACAAACAATGTAGTTACAAGATATTATAAACCTGAATCTCTGAAAAATATACAAGAGCTCAACTCTCTTACGATGGAAAGGTTTCTTATGAAAAATATTTATGGAGTAGTAAATGTGAGTGAGATGAACTAAGTGAAGATGCAAATCGTACTGAGAGTAGTTCTGTGTTTTCTGTAAACTCAGTACCAAATGTCCTATGATTCCTTGTAAAAACAGTAACATTTAAAGATTGCATCGCATTATATTTTGCTCTTGATCATGGAGCCTTCCTATCTAGTCCAGTTTAAAGGTACAAGCCCCACAAACTTCCAAGGAGTTTGGTCCTCTCTTTTATGCTTATACTCAATAATTTATCCTTTAACTTAGGTTTGCTGCAGTTAACTTGATGCAAAATTTCTGAAAATGTAAATCCTAGATCTGACAAACACAACAGACTCTTGAACTCTGACAACTATTGTTATCTCCATTTCCCAGGTGGAGGCTTAATGCTTAGAAAGAGAGCCTGGCATGGTAAATGAGCAACGGAAAGATAAGAAACTACCACCATGCATTCCCTGTCGTCTAAGTTTAACTCACCTCACTTGGGTAAAACAGATAATTGTGTGTATAAGATCCTAACTTCTTTACAAGTCTATTCTCCTCATGACTTATAAAAATTTATTTTAAATATTTATTTGAATCCAAGAGCATTTATGCAAAGTATGGAAGAAGAAAAGTGGGAGGGGAAGAAAGTATTCCTTCCTTCTTGGTTTGGCCATAATTCAGGCTCCTTTGATAGCATATCGCTGAGAAGAATGGTGGAAATTTACAGAACAAATTCTCTTATGTAAGAGCAGCCTGGGGACCAGCAGTTAGCGTAATGGCTATGTCGCTGGACTCCCACGTAGTCGACCGCGGTTCGAGTCCCGGACCCGGCGGCTTAAACTCACGCCGGGCGCATGTGCGTGCGTGCCCAAGATCCCGAGAGGAGAATGGAGGAGAAGGGATTGCGGCGTGGCCATCCCCCCTGGGGGGTGATTTCCTGCTTTCTATCTCTCTGTCTCTCTCTGTCTGTCTGGCGAGCGCACGCGCCCTATAGCAAAAACCTCTCCAAAAAAAGAAAAAAAAAAAAAAGAGCAGCCTGTTCTCATGTGCTACAGGAAGGAATTCATCTTTCTGAGTGTCCCACTAATGTTCTTTTTGGTGATATTTTACTGTTTTCCTGAAGGACTCAGATCCATGATAAAGAAAATGACACAACTGGAATTTAAGATATTCATTCTACCTATAGTCCAGCATACCAGTTAATGAACATTTAACATACTGATATGTTTTCAAAATTTATATGACGTAACTACAAAAGGTACTCTAGATTCTCAGAATGTTTAGCCATCTCTAACATGTTTTCTGTGATGAGTTCTAATGCTCATAACAACCTATTGTACATATGCCAAATGTCCATAATCTATTCTCCTATCATGCGAATATATAAGACACCATTATATGACAGCTGGCCAGTGTTTTCGTTGGTATAGTAAGTAAAAGTGTATGCCACTGTTTTAAATCATAAGACCACTACTGATCTGGGATTTTTCTGGCCAACAAAAATTTCAGTAGTTTCCTTGAGGTCCTAACTGTATTATCATCACTGTTGCAAATTTTCTTTCCTTTTCTTTTCTTTTTTCTCTTCTTTGCTTTTATTTTTTCTCTTCTCTTCTCTTCTCTTCTCTTTTTTCTTTTCTTTTCTTTTTCTTTCTTTCTTTTTTTTAACCATAGGGTGCATGTACTCACCGCCACAGAGAAACAGTGAAACAGAGCAGTAAAGTGAGAAATCACCACCCAGGAGGGATGGTCACACAGCAGTCTCTTCTCCTCCATTCTTCTCTTGGGATTTTGAACACGCACACACTCCCACCTTGTGTGATTTCCAAGCTACCAGGTCTAGAACTCTAACCATAGTGGGCCATATGAGAGTCTAGGACCTTAACCATCATGCCAGCTGCTGCCCCTTGAAGATTTTCTTAACTGTACATACATTGTATTCATGGTGGTTGATATAAAACAATATTCATGTGCCCTAGTCCCATGCATCATTAGGTATAAGATGAATGTACACAAAGATGATATCATAGAAAGAAAGGAAAAAAAAAATTAAAAAAATAAAAAAACAGAGAAAAGACGGGAAGCCTGTGCATTGAATACTCTTGATCAAATACCCCCTCATTCACTCAGGTATGGCCAGGCTGATAACATCACCTAATAAAAACAATGTACACTAGAGTGTGTAGATCTGCCTTAGGTTCAGTGACCTCAGTGGGTATAAGAAACAGCTAAAGTTTAATAATGTGTTCTCTAGTATAAACAGTAACATGCAGTTTTCTACAAGAATAGTTAAAATAGGCATTCCTCCTACCATTCTCTACCTTTATGCCAACGCTATCTTGATAAAATGCCAAACTGCTGAGTCAACATTGCTCTTTCCCAGTCCATTGCTGCATCTCCATATAAACTATCTTTTTCAATAAAGCTTATTTTATTTATGAATGAGAGAGCTGTCCCTGCATATGAAAGAGAGAGAGAAAGAGAGACAGGTATCTTTGGCAGGGCCTTGCTATTCCAAAATCTTTCTTCCTCAGCCCTCCAGCTCATTAGGATCTTACACGACCTGAAACATTCTTTCAGGTAAACTCAGCACTGTAACCCACAGTCAGCCATGTGGCTTCCAGCACAGTAGATCAGTAGCAACCACCTGCACCAACAAGATTGGATCTCCATGTAAACTCTTAGAAGAAATAACAAAATCCTTTAAGCAACTAAAACATTACTTTGGTCTTCGCAGTAGATGAAAATCACATATCTAAACTGTGTGTTTAAAGATGAAATAATTGCTTCTGAGAAACTTTATTAATTATATTTTAATATAGCAATATAAACTTGGACACATTTTCAATTTTTTTTAATAAACACATGTATTGAATGGTATTTAAATGCAAAACATCCTTGAATAGAAAGTAAAAAAGGGCATGTTAATAGCATTTATTTCTGTATCATTGTATTAGTCCATCTAAAATATTTTTGTTCCTTTTCCTGCAAATGTTAATTAGCAGGAAATAGCAATAATGTACAACAAAAAAAATATATTTTGCCTTGTTCTTCATCTAGACCAGATTCTGGAATCACACACCTGAAGAAAACAGTGGTATAATAGAAAATATGAGTACTGCCTGTAGAGAAAGCATTCCTTCTACCATTTTCAAAATCTTTCTCCATGTTAGAACACATAAGAATAAGACGCAGTGATGTTTATAGCAGAGAAGTTTGAGTAAAGAAATTGTGTGAACAGACTCATCAGAGTCAGATGGCAGTATGGTGGTTAAGGTGGCTAGATCCCACCTGGCTATGCAGTCCAGTCTCAGACCTGGCACTTAAAAAACTCCCCAGGCACGTGTCCATGTGTTCCCCAAATCTGAGAGAAGAATGAAGGAGAAAAGATTGGGGCAGGGCTATCCTGCCTGGGGGATGCTTTCTCACTCTGTCTGTCTCTTTCCTGTGAGCAAACATGCCCTATAGTAAATTAAAAAGCAAAACAAACCACACAAACAAACAAAAACTAATGGACTCATCAGTTTGAAAATTTTATATGGCCATAACATTTTGCCATAGGGCGGGCGCTACCATGCCCTTGGCCATAAGATTTTAAAATAGAACAGATGTTGTATGTTGGACCTGAAGCATTTTAAGACAAATAGAAATCTTTGTCTTACATTTGGAAGTCAGATCATAAAATATTTAATTATTAAAATCAATTCAAGGATCGAGCCGGCCAGCAGTTCCGGGCTCCAGGTGGACTGAGGCTGCAGGCCCGACCCTTCTGAATCTCCACGCATCCCACCATTTCTCCTCCTTGGACCCCAGGTTGGTTGTCTGGGACTTTAAGGCGAACTCCCACCCCACCCCACCCGCAATCCGGATCGAGCCGGCCAGCAGTTCCGGGCTCCAGGCAGACTGAGGCTGCAGGCCCGACCAACCTGGTCCTGTCACTCATCTTCTGACCCTTTCCCACTAGCCTTGGGACTCTTTGAATTCTGGTGATTTGAATAGCGTGCAGCACGATTTCCTTTTTTCATTCTGTTTTTCTTTGCTTTTGGGGTGTTGCTTATTCAATTGAAGGCTCACCTCTTCTTAGAGACAGTGAGGACTTTGGGCCATCCAGGGTAGTGGCAACAGTTAATGGTAATTGTGAGCAACAGGTAGGCCAACCATAAGGGAAATCATCAATTTTCTAAGCCTGTACAACTTTTAACAATCAGTTAGGAAGAAACATATAGATTACCTGATGACTAGGAACAATCGCAAGAGGCTCAAGAAATATGAGCAACCAAGAAAAGGCCTCTCCCCCAAGGGAAATCATCAAGCCTACACCACCCACAGTCAATACAATGGACGTCGTGGACATGTCTGATAAGGAATTCAGATTATTTGTAGTGACTAAACTAACTGAGATGGAAGAGAAAAGAGACAAGGAGCTCCAGAAGATGAGGAAGTCCTTCAATGACTTGAAAGAAGAAATGGATACCTTAAACAAGAACCAGATGGAACTTTTAGGATTGAAGAATGTGATACAGGAAATCAAAACCTCCCTTGAAAGTATTAAAAGTAGGTTAGACCAGGCAGAAGATCGAATCTCCAACGTAGAAGTCAAAACATCTGACCTAGAAAAAAGTATCAAGAAGATTGAGAAAACAACCATGAAAAATGAGGATAATATACGAGGAATACTGGATACCATCAAGCGCCCCAACATCCAGATAATTGGCAATCCAGAAGAGGAAGAAAATAATAAGGGCCTAGATAATTTATTCCACGAAATCCTGGAAGAAAACTTTCCAAATCTAGAAAGGCATTCAAGTATCCAGACCCAGGAAATACATAGGACCCCGTGTAGAATCAACCCAAGAAGATCTTCTCCAAGGCACATTATAGCCAGACTGGCAAAAACAACAGATAAAGACAAGATACTAAAGTTGGCAAGAGGGAAACGCCAGGTTACTTACAAAAGTCACCCCATCAGGCTAACATCGGATCTCTCGGCTGAAACAATGCAGGAAAGGAAAGAATGGGGAAGCATAATAAAAGTATTGAGTGAAAAACAATTTCAACCAAGAATACTATACCCGGCAAAATTATCTTTCATATGGGAAAAAAAGATAAAAAACATTCTCGAATAAACAAAATTTGAAGGAATTTACCGACTCCAGACCAGCTCTTCAAGAGGTTCTGAAGGGAGTATTATACCAGGAAAGCTAAAAAATTCAGAGACAGTTATACGAGAACAAAAAGCAATCAAGAAAATGGCTCACTTAATGATAGGATCAGGTATGGAAATATCGATAATTACATTGAATGTCAATGGATTAAATTCTCCAGTTAAGAGACATAGACTGGCTGAATGGATAAGAAAACAGAAACCCTCTATCTGTTGCCTACAAGAAACTCACCTTATGGATAAAGACATACATAGACTAACAGTCAAGGGCTGGAAAAAGATACTCCATGCAAATGGAAATCAAAAAAAGGCTGGAGTAGCGATATTGATCTCAGACAAAATAGATTTCAAGACAAAGACTGTAAGAAGAGACAAAGAAGGGCATTATATAATAATAAATGGGGTAATCCAGCAAGAAGATATAACCCTTATAAATATCTATGCACCCAACTCAGGTGCACCTAAATATGTGAAGGAAAGACTGCTGGAGCTAAAAGGAGAGATAGGGAGAAATACTATAATTGTTGGAGATCTCAACACCCCATTATCTCCTATACACAGATCTTCTAGACAGAAAATAAATAGATACAGGACTTAAATGATACTATAAATGGAATGGGCTTGACAGATATCTATAGAACTTTCCACCTTACATCCACAACATATACTTTTTTCTCACCCTGACATGGAACCTTTTCAAAGATAGATCATATATTAAGACACAAATCAAGCCTTTATAGATTCAAAGGCATAGAAACTGTACCCAGCATCTTCTCTGACCATGATGGAATTAAACTCAAGATTAATTTCAAGACACAACCCCAAAGATACACGAACACATGGAGACTGAACAACCTACTTCTGAATGACTTCTTCACTACTGAAGAAATTAAGGCTGAAATAAAAAAATTTATGGAAACTAATGATAATGAGTACACAAGTGTCCAGAATCTATGGGACACAGCAAAAACAGTCATAAGAGGGAAATTTATAGCAATTAGTGCGCATAAGAAAAGGATAGAAAGATGGCAAGTAGATAACTTATCATCATGCCTCAGAGAATTGGAAAAACAACAACAAACAAACCCCCAAAATGCCAGGCAAAAAGAAATAATAAAAGTTCGAGCAGAAATAAATGAAATAGAAAATAAACAAGCCATACAGAAAATAAATGAAAGCAAAAGCTGGTTCTTTGAAAAGATTAACAAGATCAACAGACCATTGGCTAGACTGATTAAGAAGAAGAAAGAAAGAAACCAGATTAATCAAATATGTGATGAAACAGGCAATATTACCACAGACATAGCAGAAATACAAAATATCATTAGAGGATACTATGAGCAACTTTATGCCAACAAACAAGATAACCTGGAGGAGATGGACAAATTCCTGGATGCATATAATCTACCAAGATTGGATCAGGAAGACATAGAGAGCCTGAATAGACCCATAACAAGCCAGGAGATTGAATCAGTAATAAATAACCTCCCAACAAAGAAAAGCCCAGGCCCAGATGGCTTCACTTGTGAATTCTACAAAACTTTTAAGGAAGAGTTAACCCCTATACTACTAAAATTATTTCTAAAGATTCAAAAGGAAGGAAACCTTCCAAATTCATTTTATGAAGCCTCCATCATCCTCATTCCCAAAACAGATAAAGACATGACAAAAAAGGAAAACTACAGACCAATATCATTGATGAATATAGACACGAAAATTCTCAACAAGATACTTGCTAATCGTATCCAACAACATATAACAAAGATCATTCATCACGATCAGGTAGGCTTTATACCAGGGATGCAAGGGTGGTTTAATATACGCAAGACCATAAATGTAATACACCACATTAACAGAAAGAAAGATAAAAACCATATGATCATCTCAATTGATGCAGAGAGAGCATTTGATAAAATACAACATCCTTTTATGATTAAGACTCTCAGTAAGATTAGTATAGAAGGGTGATTTCTGAACACAATAAAAGCAATCTATGAAAAACCTACAGCTAACATTATACTGAATGGGGAAAAGCTGAAAGCTTTTCCTCTGAAAACAGGTACTAGGCAAGGCTGCCCACTTTCTCCACTGCTCTTTAATATAGTACTGGAAGTCTTAGCTATTGCAATCAGAGAAGAGAATAATATTAAAGGCATTCGAATAGTCAAAGAGGAATTGAAAATATCTTTATTTGCAGATGACATGATGGTACACTTAGAAGACCCAAAGGTATCCATGAAAAAACTGCTTGAAGTAATAAGGGAATACAGTAAGGTGGCAGGATACAAAATCAATATCCAAAAATCTATAGCATTTCTATTTATGAACAACAAGTTGAACGAAGCAGAGCTGAAGAAAGGAATCCCTTTCACCGTAGCCACAAGGTGTATAAGATACCTAGGGATAAACCTAACTAAGAAAGTCAAAGACCTTTATAAAGAAAACTATGAAAATCTTAAAAGAGACATTGAAAGTGACATAAAAATGTGGAAGGACATCCCATGCTCCTGGATTGGAAGAATTAACATAATCAAAATGGCAATTCTACCCAAATTAATCTACATGTTTAATGCAATTCCAATCAAAATACCAGAGATATTCTTCAGAGATCTAGAAAAGGCAATCATAGAATTTGTCTTTAACCATAAAAGACCTCGTATTGCAAAAGCAATACTGTGCAAGAAGAATGGAGTAGGAGGCATATAACTCCCTGATCCCAAGATATACTATAAAGCTGTGGTCATCAAAACAGCATGGTATTGGCATAAAAACAGACAAGTGGACCAATGGAAGAGAATAGAGACCCCAGAAATAACCCCCGAAGCTTACAGCCAACTGATCTTTGACAAAGGATATCAGTCAATCCATTGGGAAAAGGAAAACCTCTTTAATAAATGGTGCTGGAAAAACTGGGTATCCACCTGTAGAAAGATGAAACTGAACCCCCATCTTTCACCATTAACAACAGTCAACTCAAAATGGATCAAAGATCTGAACCTAAGACCTCAAACAATAAAACTACTGGTGGAAAATGCTGGGGAAACTCTGGGGGACATTGGAGTAGGCAAAGACTTCTTAAATAAGACTACCAAAGCACAGGCAATAATCCCTAAAATAGACAAGTGGGACTATATTAGACTAAGAAGTTTCTGCACAGCAAAGGACACAGTAACAAGTGTGAACCGACAACCCTCAGAATGGGAAAATATTTTTGTTAAATATGCCTCAGACAAGGGACTGATAACCAGAATACATAGGGAACTCAAGTGCCTTATGCAAAAAAAAAAAATGATGAACCCAATTAAAAGATGGGAAAATGAGCTGAACAAAGTCTCTCTAAGGAAGACATACGAACAGCCAAAAAGCATATGAGAAAATGCTCAACATCCCTCATCATAAGGGAGATGCAGATAAAAACTACAATGAGATACCACCTAACCCCTGTCAGAATGGCAAAGATTAAGAATATAAAAAGTGATAAGTGTTGGCAGGGATGTGGTGAAAAGGGAACCCTCCTACACTGTTGGTGGGAACTAGTTCAACCACTGTGGAGAGCAATATGGAGATTCCTCAAAGATCTACAAATAGAGCTACCATTTGATCCAGCAATCCTACTTCTGGGTATTTACCCAAAAGACAGGAGAACGCTCAGTCAGAAAAGTGCTTGCACATCAATGTTTATTGCAGCATTATTCACAATTGCCAAGACATGGAACCAACCTAAATGTCCACAAACTGATGAATGGATTGGAAAAGTGTGGTATATATACTCTATGGAATACTACTCAGCCATAAAAAATAACAAGACCCTGGAATTTGATAGAAAGTGGTCAGATACGGAGGATATATTGCTGAGTGAAGTAAGCCAGGCTATGAAAGAAAGATATTGTATGTATCCACTCAATATATACCGACTATCAGCACTCTATAATAGAGAGCAACAAATTGGAGGACATAAAAGCAGGGAAGGTACTTAACGAGAATAGGACAGTGTGGAATGGGGGAAATGAAGAGAAGAGAATAGAGAAAGATAACAAGTGAACAATAGAGAGGCAGGACATTAGTGAGAAACAGATATGGCTTATTAACTGTTGATGTTGACATGTATAGTATTCTCAACTGGATTTGTCTGAGAAGTATTTCATGATGGGCAAAGTATTTGTACAAGCAAAATGAGAAATAGCAATTGACTGTTTCAAAAAAATAATTAGAATTATAATAATAATGATTGGGGAAAGCATAGAAAAGATATTGAATGTTAAAGTGGGGAGATTAATGTCTCTGTACTGACTGACATGCATGGCATTCCCTTTTGAAAAAGCAATGTAATACACTGTAAAGTTATATGTAATTCAATGTAATATAAAGAAGAATATGATGATAATAAAAATTTTAAAAAAATCAATTCAAAAGAAAATTTCTAATGTCATGAATATCACTGTACATGATAGCAATAACAAGTGAAAACTAATGAAATGTAAAAGTAAAGAAAGCTCTAAATGAAAAAGCTAGAAGAAAAAATATTATGAAAAATGAAAGAAAGTAGAAAAAAATAACATAAGAGAAAGTAATAAAGTAAGAGTCAAGCTTAGATGGTGTCTCATGAAAATGTTATCAGACTTTTACAGATGAGATCTTTTGGGATTAGCATTTGGCATGGTGGTTAAGGTGCTTGACTCCCACATAACCAACTGCAGTTCAAGTTCCAGATCTGGTGCCTTGAAAATCATACCAGACAAGTGTGCAAAATGCCCAAAATCCCAAGAGGAAAATGGAAGAGAAAGGATTGCAGTGGGGCCATCCCCCCTGTGGGGGGAGGTGATTTCTCACTTTCCCTCTCTCTGTCTCTGTCTCCCTCCTTGTCAAGCTCATGCACCCTATATAAAATAAATAAATAAATAAATAAATAAATAAATAAATAAATAAATATGAAGTCATGTAAATGCTTTTATTACTGAGCATACAGGAAAGGTGAATTTTCCCAAATTATTTATTTATTTATTTTACATTTAATCACATATATCTTCACAGTGTACATTTCTTTTTCCAACACAAATACCATGAATATCAGTCAAAATAAAGACATTACTATACACATCAGAAGCAGCAAATAACTTTCCAGTTTTTTGTCACTTAAACATACATTTTTTTCTTTTTCTTTCCCTGTTTCCCTCCTCCCTCAAATTTCCACCCCTTTATTACCCGATCCTTACTATCTCTAGTATCCCCCATAGCCCTCCCTGCTACTATAACTTCCAAACTTTTAGTTTCTGCCATAGAGCACAGATAATCGATGGGGACATACAAAGTCTGTCTTTCATAGTCTGAATTGCTCAGCTTAGCATTAAGTCTTCCATATTCATCCTGACTTTGAATCAACTGTCAGAGTTTCACTGTTTTTGTTTTTGTTGTTTTGTTTTGTTTTTGCTGAGTAGTACTCTATAGAGTACATATGCCACATTTTTAATCCAGTCATCCATTTTTGGACATTTGGGTTGATTCCATGTCCTAGCAATTGTAAATAATGCTGCAATAAGCATGGATGTGCAAGTGTTTTTATGACTGAGGGTTTGCTATCCTTTGGGTAAATACATAAGAGTAGAAATACTGGATCGTATGATAGTTCTGTTTGTAGGTTTCTAGGAATCTCCATATCATTCTCCAAAATGGTTGTACTAATTTAAATTTCCACCAACAGTGTAGGAGAGTTCCCTTTTCACCACAGTCTCGTCAGCACTTATCATAATTTATTTTCTTAACTTTAGCATTCTTACTGGGAGTAAGTGGTATCTCATTTTGGGTTTGTTTTGCATTCCCCTTACAATAAGAGATGTTGAGCATTCTTTCATATACTTTTGGGCCATTCATATTTGGGCCATTTGAACCACGGTTCGAGTCCCAGACCCAATGGCTTAAACTCATGCCGGGCGTGTATGAGTGCCCAAGATCCTGAGAGGAGAATGGAGGAGAAGGGATTGCAGCGTGGCCATCCCCCCAGGAGGTGATTTCTTGCTTTCTGTCTCTCTTTCTCTCTCTGTCTTTCTGGCAAGTGCAAACACCCTATAGCAAAAACATTTCAAAAAAAAAAAAAAATTACGGTTCTTGTCTATCAAATGGCAAACTAGGTTGTTTCATCTCATCTCTCCTCCCTTAGAAAGAAAAAAGCTGGACAATGTAAATAAAATAAGTGGTCTGTTGGCATCATTGATCAGCAATGCGGAGTAATTATGGGGCCAAGAGCCAGGAGAGGAAAAGAAGGAAGAGGTAGGCCTGCTTTTCCCCTAAAGTAGTCACTGATAGTAACAGTGACAATTGAGGAGCTAAGATGGTGAGCACAGATATTCACTGTTAATTAATTATTAGGCTGAAAAAAAAAGGTTTACTCCTATGAAGATTTACTCTCCTGAGAGTTTTATGGCTTCAGCTCTTATGTTTAGGTCATTTGATTCATTTTGAGTTAATTTTTGTATGTAATTTGAAGAGACCAATTTTATTCTTTCACATGTTAATGTCCTAGAGATTGTTCTTTTCCCATTGAAAGGACCTAGTACACTTGGTAAAAATCAATTGGCTACAAATGTATGTGTTTATGTGCAATCTATATTCTAAAACAAATAAAATGAAATACATAGTTTTTCATATTTAAACTTCACTCCTAGATATATACCCAACAAAACTATGTGCACCAGAAGATATTTAGCAGACTGTTAATAACAGTATTTTTTGAAATACCAATATTGGACACTGTTCAAATAATTTCATGCCACATGCATCCCATAATAGTAAATTCAAAAACATTCTAAACCAATCTACAGTGTTAAAAATAGAGTGACATAGGAACTCATTTAAAGTGACCCCTTTGGCTAAATATGAAATTTAAATATGGAATACTTCAAATTTTGTAAGTATATATATTGTAATAAATGGAACTCATCAATATATTAAAATTATTAAGTTTGTAATAATAACTACTACAAATAAACAAATGAAAAGGCAATCTTCATTGATCGTACTGGGAAGTCACTAGAACTCTAGCTCCTTATGTGGAAAACAGATACTTAAAGGAAAAGAAACAGGAATTTGTTCCACCTCTTCTTTATGGGACATGTTTCAAACATCCTAATGTAATGAGTGGAAATTCTTCTTTAGAGAAAAATTACAGCTAATAAGTGTAGAGAGATGGTATATTTAGTAAGTTTTTATATGGTAACCTGTGATGACATAACAGGTTTAGACAATAATCGTTAAAATAAGCTTGTGTAGAGTTGGTAGAACAAATGTCATTACAAAAGGGACAGTCAGGATGTTGTGTTTCCAGATTTCACACAGCAAGAATTCCTCAGCACACAAACTAAAATAAAAATATCTGAATTTTATCAAGTTTCCAGATCTAATTCTATCTAGTTTACGAGAAATACATTATATCATTAAAACTGCATTATCAATAAGATCCAGAATATTAAAAAGTCTACAGGACAAATAGATTTATATCTTCAACAATGGCACCCACAGTTTATAATACACAGGTTAGGACCACATGGGAGATGTGAATTTAGTTCCCAGCCCAGCCTAAAGACTGGGCATGAGCCTGTATCCTTAACAACTACAGACAGCTGAAGCAGTAGAATCAGGAGCTCAAGGCAGCAGGGGCAACACAAAAATACTCTGTCTAAAAGTGAGCTAAACACAGTGCTACATACTTTTTGTTTAATATTTTTTTATTATTATTTTTTTTTTGGTACATACTTTTAATACCAGCTGCTGGGATTAGGGCCAGTAGGGTAATGACATGAAAAGGTACCATGCCCCCACATCCTCCCTAAAAAATTACTGTATTGATTTTGCTTATAAAAGCAGTACTTCATTTAAAACAAAGTCTTCGTTTGTTAGCATTTCCTGCTCTAAAATGTTAATAAAAATGTAATAGTAAGCTGTAGTTTTAACAATTGTCATAAAGTATCCTTGGAGTAATTAAAAACATTCTATAGTGCTATACACTCAAAGAAAAAAGAAAAATGGTTGAGGCTTGTACACATAGAAATAACCTTTTTTTTTTCCCAAGATAATAACAAGAATGTAAGAGTATATAACAGAGTATCACCAGTGAATTATAGTAATGGGACCCTAATCAAAAATAAGAATATGTGAGACCATCCGGGACTGCCAGAAGGCAATAGGCGCTCCTGCAAGCCTCTGGCCGGCAAGGGACACTGAGGGAGGGTCACCTCTGACCCCCACCTCACTTCCAGACCCCCAGGCCCCAGACTCCACCTTCTAGACCATCCGGGACTGCCAGAAGGCAATAGGCGCTCCTGCAAGCCTCTGGCCGGCAAGGGACACTGAGGGAGGGTCACCTCTGACCCCCACCTCACTTCCAGACCCCCAGGCCCCAGACTCCACCTTCTAGACCATCCGGGACTGCCAGAAGGCAATAGGCGCTCCTGCAAGCCTCTGGCCGGCAAGGGACACTGAGGGAGGGTCACCTCTGACCCCCACCTCACTTCCAGACCCCCAGGCCCCAGACTCCACCTTCTAGACCATCCGGGACTGCCAGAAGGCAATAGGCGCTCCTGCAAGCCTCTGGCCGGCAAGGGACACTGAGGGAGGGTCACCTCTGACCCCCACCTCACTTCCAGACCCCCAGGCCCCAGACTCCACCTTCTAGACCATCCGGGACTGCCAGAAGGCAATAGGCGCTCCTGCAAGCCTCTGGCCGGCAAGGGACACTGAGGGAGGGTCACCTCTGACCCCCACCTCACTTCCAGACCCCCAGGCCCCAGACTCCACCTTCTAGGTAGGTAGCCAGGATTTCCTTGAGGCGGTTTTTTTTTCTCTCTTGAAACCCCTGCATTCCCTTGTTAACACCTAGCTCTCCTTCTGCCCCCAGACCATCCGGGACTGCCAGAAGGCAATAGGCGCTCCTGCAAGCCTCTGGCCGGCAAGGGACACTGAGGGAGGGTCACCTCTGACCCCCACCTCACTTCCAGACCCCCAGGCCCCAGACTCCACCTTCTAGGTAGGTAGCCAGGATTTCCTTGAGGCGGTTTTTTTTTCTCTCTTGAAACCCCTGCATTCCCTTGTTAACACCTAGCTCTCCTTCTGCCCCCAGACCATCCGGGACTGCCAGAAGGCAATAGGCGCTCCTGCAAGCCTCTGGCCGGCAAGGGACACTGAGGGAGGGTCACCTCTGACCCCCACCTCACTTCCAGACCCCCAGGCCCCAGACTCCACCTTCTAGACCATCCGGGACTGCCAGAAGGCAATAGGCGCTCCTGCAAGCCTCTGGCCGGCAAGGGACACTGAGGGAGGGTCACCTCTGACCCCCACCTCACTTCCAGACCCCCAGGCCCCAGACTCCACCTTCTAGACCATCCGGGACTGCCAGAAGGCAATAGGCGCTCCTGCAAGCCTCTGGCCGGCAAGGGACACTGAGGGAGGGTCACCTCTGACCCCCACCTCACTTCCAGACCCCCAGGCCCCAGACTCCACCTTCTAGACCATCCGGGACTGCCAGAAGGCAATAGGCACTCCTGCAAGCCTCTGGCCGGCAAGGGACACTGAGGGAGGGTCACCTCTGACCCCCACCTCACTTCCAGACCCCCAGGCCCCAGACTCCACCTTCTAGGTAGGTAGCCAGGATTTCCTTGAGGCGTTTTTTTTTTCTCTCTTGAAACCCCTGCATTCCCTTGTTAACACCTAGCTCTCCTTCTGCCCCCAGACCATCCGGGACTGCCAGAAGGCAATAGGCGCTCCTGCAAGCCTCTGGCCGGCAAGGGACACTGAGGGAGGGTCACCTCTGACCCCCACCTCACTTCCAGACCGCCAGGCCCCAGACTCCACCTTCTAGGTAGGTAGCCAGGATTTCCTTGAGGCGGTTTTTTTTTCTCTCTTGAAACCCCTGCATTCCCTTGTTAACACCTAGCTCTCCTTCTGCCCCCAGACCATCCGGGACTGCCAGAAGGCAATAGGCGCTCCTGCAAGCCTCTGGCCGGCAAGGGACACTGAGGGAGGGTCACCTCTGACCCCCACCTCACTTCCAGACCCCCAGGCCCCAGACTCCACCTTCTAGGTAGGTAGCCAGGATTTCCTTGAGGCGGTTTTTTTTTCTCTCTTGAAACCCCTGCATTCCCTTGTTAACACCTAGCTCTCCTTCTGCCCCCAGACCATCCGGGACTGCCAGAAGGCAATAGGCGCTCCTGCAAGCCTCTGGCCGGCAAGGGACACTGAGGGAGGGTCACCTCTGACCCCCACCTCACTTCCAGACCCCCAGGCCCCAGACTCCACCTTCTAGGTAGGTAGCCAGGATTTCCTTGAGGCGGTTTTTTTTTCTCTCTTGAAACCCCTGCATTCCCTTGTTAACACCTAGCTCTCCTTCTGCCCCCAGACCATCCGGGACTGCCAGAAGGCAATAGGCGCTCCTGCAAGCCTCTGGCCGGCAAGGGACACTGAGGGAGGGTCACCTCTGACCCCCACCTCACTTCCAGACCCCCAGGCCCCAGACTCCACCTTCTAGGTAGGTAGCCAGGATTTCCTTGAGGCGGTTTTTTTTTCTCTCTTGAAACCCCTGCATTCCCTTGTTAACACCTAGCTCTCCTTCTGCCCCCAGACCATCCGGGACTGCCAGAAGGCAATAGGCGCTCCTGCAAGCCTCTGGCCGGCAAGGGACACTGAGGGAGGGTCACCTCTGACCCCCACCTCACTTCCAGACCCCCAGGCCCCAGACTCCACCTTCTAGGTAGGTAGCCAGGATTTCCTTGAGGCGGTTTTTTTTTCTCTCTTGAAACCCCTGCATTCCCTTGTTAACACCTAGCTCTCCTTCTGCCCCCAGACCATCCGGGACTGCCAGAAGGCAATAGGCGCTCCTGCAAGCCTCTGGCCGGCAAGGGACACTGAGGGAGGGTCACCTCTGACCCCCACCTCACTTCCAGACCGCCAGGCCCCAGACTCCACCTTCTAGGTAGGTAGCCAGGATTTCCTTGAGGCGGTTTTTTTTTCTCTCTTGAAACCCCTGCATTCCCTTGTTAACAACTAGCTCTCCTTCTGCCCCCAGACCATCCGGGACTGCCAGAAGGCAATAGGCGCTCCTGCAAGCCTCTGGCCGGCAAGGGACACTGAGGGAGGGTCACCTCTGACCCCCACCTCACTTCCAGACCGCCAGGCCCCAGACTCCACCTTCTAGGTAGGTAGCCAGGATTTCCTTGAGGCGGTTTTTTTTTCTCTCTTGAAACCCCTGCATTCCCTTGTTAACACCTAGCTCTCCTTCTGCCCCCAGACCATCCGGGACTGCCAGAAGGCAATAGGCGCTCCTGCAAGCCTCTGGCCGGCAAGGGACACTGAGGGAGGGTCACCTCTGACCCCCACCTCACTTCCAGACCCCCAGGCCCCAGACTCCACCTTCTAGGTAGGTAGCCAGGATTTCCTTGAGGCGTTTTTTTTTTCTCTCTTGAAACCCCTGCATTCCCTTGTTAACACCTAGCTCTCCTTCTGCCCCCAGACCATCCGGGACTGCCAGAAGGCAATAGGCGCTCCTGCAAGCCTCTGGCCGGCAAGGGACACTGAGGGAGGGTCACCTCTGACCCCCACCTCACTTCCAGACCCCCAGGCCCCAGACTCCACCTTCTAGGTAGGTAGCCAGGATTTCCTTGAGGCGGTTTTTTTTTCTCTCTTGAAACCCCTGCATTCCCTTGTTAACACCTAGCTCTCCTTCTGCCCCCAGACCATCCGGGACTGCCAGAAGGCAATAGGCGCTCCTGCAAGCCTCTGGCCGGCAAGGGACACTGAGGGAGGGTCACCTCTGACCCCCACCTCACTTCCAGACCCCCAGGCCCCAGACTCCACCTTCTAGGTAGGTAGCCAGGATTTCCTTGAGGCGGTTTTTTTTTCTCTCTTGAAACCCCTGCATTCCCTTGTTAACACCTAGCTCTCCTTCTGCCCCCAGACCATCCGGGACTGCCAGAAGGCAATAGGCGCTCCTGCAAGCCTCTGGCCGGCAACGGACACTGAGGGAGGGTCACCTCTGACCCCCACCTCACTTCCAGACCGCCAGGCCCCAGACTCCACCTTCTAGGTAGGTAGCCAGGATTTCCTTGAGGCGGTTTTTTTTTCTCTCTTGAAACCCCTGCATTCCCTTGTTAACACCTAGCTCTCCTTCTGCCCCCAGACCATCCGGGACTGCCAGAAGGCAATAGGCGCTCCTGCAAGCCTCTGGCCGGCAAGGGACACTGAGGGAGGGTCACCTCTGACCCCCACCTCACTTCCAGACCCCCAGGCCCCAGACTCCACCTTCTAGGTAGGTAGCCAGGATTTCCTTGAGGCGGTTTTTTTTTCTCTCTTGAAACCCCTGCATTCCCTTGTTAACACCTAGCTCTCCTTCTGCCCCCAGACCATCCGGGACTGCCAGAAGGCAATAGGCGCTCCTGCAAGCCTCTGGCCGGCAAGGGACACTGAGGGAGGGTCACCTCTGACCCCCACCTCACTTCCAGACCCCCAGGCCCCAGACTCCACCTTCTAGGTAGGTAGCCAGGATTTCCTTGAGGCGGTTTTTTTTTCTCTCTTGAAACCCCTGCATTCCCTTGTTAACACCTAGCTCTCCTTCTGCCCCCAGACCATCCGGGACTGCCAGAAGGCAATAGGCGCTCCTGCAAGCCTCTGGCCGGCAAGGGACACTGAGGGAGGGTCACCTCTGACCCCCACCTCACTTCCAGACCCCCAGGCCCCAGACTCCACCTTCTAGGTAGGTAGCCAGGATTTCCTTGAGGCGGTTTTTTTTTCTCTCTTGAAACCCCTGCATTCCCTTGTTAACACCTAGCTCTCCTTCTGCCCCCAGACCATCCGGGACTGCCAGAAGGCAATAGGCGCTCCTGCAAGCCTCTGGCCGGCAAGGGACACTGAGGGAGGGTCACCTCTGACCCCCACCTCACTTCCAGACCCCCAGGCCCCAGACTCCACCTTCTAGGTAGGTAGCCAGGATTTCCTTGAGGCGGTTTTTTTTTCTCTCTTGAAACCCCTGCATTCCCTTGTTAACACCTAGCTCTCCTTCTGCCCCCAGACCATCCGGGACTGCCAGAAGGCAATAGGCGCTCCTGCAAGCCTCTGGCCGGCAAGGGACACTGAGGGAGGGTCACCTCTGACCCCCACCTCACTTCCAGACCCCCAGGCCCCAGACTCCACCTTCTAGGTAGGTAGCCAGGATTTCCTTGAGGCGGTTTTTTTTTCTCTCTTGAAACCCCTGCATTCCCTTGTTAACACCTAGCTCTCCTTCTGCCCCCAGACCATCCGGGACTGCCAGAAGGCAATAGGCGCTCCTGCAAGCCTCTGGCCGGCAAGGGACACTGAGGGAGGGTCACCTCTGACCCCCACCTCACTTCCAGACCCCCAGGCCCCAGACTCCACCTTCTAGGTAGGTAGCCAGGATTTCCTTGAGGCGGTTTTTTTTTCTCTCTTGAAACCCCTGCATTCCCTTGTTAACACCTAGCTCTCCTTCTGCCCCCAGACCATCCGGGACTGCCAGAAGGCAATAGGCGCTCCTGCAAGCCTCTGGCCGGCAAGGGACACTGAGGGAGGGTCACCTCTGACCCCCACCTCACTTCCAGACCCCCAGGCCCCAGACTCCACCTTCTAGGTAGGTAGCCAGGATTTCCTTGAGGCGGTTTTTTTTTCTCTCTTGAAACCCCTGCATTCCCTTGTTAACACCTAGCTCTCCTTCTGCCCCCAGACCATCCGGGACTGCCAGAAGGCAATAGGCGCTCCTGCAAGCCTCTGGCCGGCAAGGGACACTGAGGGAGGGTCACCTCTGACCCCCACCTCACTTCCAGACCCCCAGGCCCCAGACTCCACCTTCTAGGTAGGTAGCCAGGATTTCCTTGAGGCGGTTTTTTTTTCTCTCTTGAAACCCCTGCATTCCCTTGTTAACACCTAGCTCTCCTTCTGCCCCCAGACCATCCGGGACTGCCAGAAGGCAATAGGCGCTCCTGCAAGCCTCTGGCCGGCAAGGGACACTGAGGGAGGGTCACCTCTGACCCCCACCTCACTTCCAGACCCCCAGGCCCCAGACTCCACCTTCTAGGTAGGTAGCCAGGATTTCCTTGAGGCGGTTTTTTTTTCTCTCTTGAAACCCCTGCATTCCCTTGTTAACACCTAGCTCTCCTTCTGCCCCCAGACCATCCGGGACTGCCAGAAGGCAATAGGCGCTCCTGCAAGCCTCTGGCCGGCAAGGGACACTGAGGGAGGGTCACCTCTGACCCCCACCTCACTTCCAGACCCCCAGGCCCCAGACTCCACCTTCTAGGTAGGTAGCCAGGATTTCCTTGAGGCGGTTTTTTTTTCTCTCTTGAAACCCCTGCATTCCCTTGTTAACACCTAGCTCTCCTTCTGCCCCCAGACCATCCGGGACTGCCAGAAGGCAATAGGCGCTCCTGCAAGCCTCTGGCCGGCAAGGGACACTGAGGGAGGGTCACCTCTGACCCCCACCTCACTTCCAGACCCCCAGGCCCCAGACTCCACCTTCTAGGTAGGTAGCCAGGATTTCCTTGAGGCGGTTTTTTTTTCTCTCTTGAAACCCCTGCATTCCCTTGTTAACACCTAGCTCTCCTTCTGCCCCCAGACCATCCGGGACTGCCAGAAGGCAATAGGCGCTCCTGCAAGCCTCTGGCCGGCAAGGGACACTGAGGGAGGGTCACCTCTGACCCCCACCTCACTTCCAGACCCCCAGGCCCCAGACTCCACCTTCTAGGTAGGTAGCCAGGATTTCCTTGAGGCGGTTTTTTTTTCTCTCTTGAAACCCCTGCATTCCCTTGTTAACACCTAGCTCTCCTTCTGCCCCCAGACCATCCGGGACTGCCAGAAGGCAATAGGCGCTCCTGCAAGCCTCTGGCCGGCAAGGGACACTGAGGGAGGGTCACCTCTGACCCCCACCTCACTTCCAGACCCCCAGGCCCCAGACTCCACCTTCTAGGTAGGTAGCCAGGATTTCCTTGAGGCGGTTTTTTTTTCTCTCTTGAAACCCCTGCATTCCCTTGTTAACACCTAGCTCTCCTTCTGCCCCCAGACCATCCGGGACTGCCAGAAGGCAATAGGCGCTCCTGCAAGCCTCTGGCCGGCAAGGGACACTGAGGGAGGGTCACCTCTGACCCCCACCTCACTTCCAGACCCCCAGGCCCCAGACTCCACCTTCTAGGTAGGTAGCCAGGATTTCCTTGAGGCGGTTTTTTTTTCTCTCTTGAAACCCCTGCATTCCCTTGTTAACACCTAGCTCTCCTTCTGCCCCCAGACCATCCGGGACTGCCAGAAGGCAATAGGCACTCCTGCAAGCCTCTGGCCGGCAAGGGACACTGAGGGAGGGTCACCTCTGACCCCCACCTCACTTCCAGACCCCCAGGCCCCAGACTCCACCTTCTAGGTAGGTAGCCAGGATTTCCTTGAGGCGGTTTTTTTTTCTCTCTTGAAACCCCTGCATTCCCTTGTTAACACCTAGCTCTCCTTCTGCCCCCAGACCATCCGGGACTGCCAGAAGGCAATAGGCGCTCCTGCAAGCCTCTGGCCGGCAAGGGACACTGAGGGAGGGTCACCTCTGACCCCCACCTCACTTCCAGACCCCCAGGCCCCAGACTCCACCTTCTAGGTAGGTAGCCAGGATTTCCTTGAGGCGGTTTTTTTTTCTCTCTTGAAACCCCTGCATTCCCTTGTTAACACCTAGCTCTCCTTCTGCCCCCAGACCATCCGGGACTGCCAGAAGGCAATAGGCGCTCCTGCAAGCCTCTGGCCGGCAAGGGACACTGAGGGAGGGTCACCTCTGACCCCCACCTCACTTCCAGACCCCCAGGCCCCAGACTCCACCTTCTAGGTAGGTAGCCAGGATTTCCTTGAGGCGGTTTTTTTTTCTCTCTTGAAACCCCTGCATTCCCTTGTTAACACCTAGCTCTCCTTCTGCCCCCAGACCATCCGGGACTGCCAGAAGGCAATAGGCGCTCCTGCAAGCCTCTGGCCGGCAAGGGACACTGAGGGAGGGTCACCTCTGACCCCCACCTCACTTCCAGACCCCCAGGCCCCAGACTCCACCTTCTAGGTAGGTAGCCAGGATTTCCTTGAGGCGGTTTTTTTTTCTCTCTTGAAACCCCTGCATTCCCTTGTTAACAACTAGCTCTCCTTCTGCCCCCAGACCATCCGGGACTGCCAGAAGGCAATAGGCGCTCCTGCAAGCCTCTGGCCGGCAAGGGACACTGAGGGAGGGTCACCTCTGACCCCCACCTCACTTCCAGACCCCCAGGCCCCAGACTCCACCTTCTAGGTAGGTAGCCAGGATTTCCTTGAGGCGGTTTTTTTTTCTCTCTTGAAACCCCTGCATTCCCTTGTTAACACCTAGCTCTCCTTCTGCCCCCAGACCATCCGGGACTGCCAGAAGGCAATAGGCGCTCCTGCAAGCCTCTGGCCGGCAAGGGACACTGAGGGAGGGTCACCTCTGACCCCCACCTCACTTCCAGACCCCCAGGCCCCAGACTCCACCTTCTAGGTAGGTAGCCAGGATTTCCTTGAGGCGGTTTTTTTTTCTCTCTTGAAACCCCTGCATTCCCTTGTTAACACCTAGCTCTCCTTCTGCCCCCAGACCATCCGGGACTGCCAGAAGGCAATAGGCGCTCCTGCAAGCCTCTGGCCGGCAAGGGACACTGAGGGAGGGTCACCTCTGACCCCCACCTCACTTCCAGACCCCCAGGCCCCAGACTCCACCTTCTAGGTAGGTAGCCAGGATTTCCTTGAGGCGGTTTTTTTTTCTCTCTTGAAACCCCTGCATTCCCTTGTTAACACCTAGCTCTCCTTCTGCCCCCAGACCATCCGGGACTGCCAGAAGGCAATAGGCGCTCCTGCAAGCCTCTGGCCGGCAAGGGACACTGAGGGAGGGTCACCTCTGACCCCCACCTCACTTCCAGACCCCCAGGCCCCAGACTCCACCTTCTAGGTAGGTAGCCAGGATTTCCTTGAGGCGGTTTTTTTTTCTCTCTTGAAACCCCTGCATTCCCTTGTTAACACCTAGCTCTCCTTCTGCCCCCAGACCATCCGGGACTGCCAGAAGGCAATAGGCGCTCCTGCAAGCCTCTGGCCGGCAAGGGACACTGAGGGAGGGTCACCTCTGACCCCCACCTCACTTCCAGACCCCCAGGCCCCAGACTCCACCTTCTAGGTAGGTAGCCAGGATTTCCTTGAGGCGGTTTTTTTTTCTCTCTTGAAACCCCTGCATTCCCTTGTTAACACCTAGCTCTCCTTCTGCCCCCAGACCATCCGGGACTGCCAGAAGGCAATAGGCGCTCCTGCAAGCCTCTGGCCGGCAAGGGACACTGAGGGAGGGTCACCTCTGACCCCCACCTCACTTCCAGACCCCCAGGCCCCAGACTCCACCTTCTAGGTAGGTAGCCAGGATTTCCTTGAGGCGGTTTTTTTTTCTCTCTTGAAACCCCTGCATTCCCTTGTTAACACCTAGCTCTCCTTCTGCCCCCAGACCATCCGGGACTGCCAGAAGGCAATAGGCGCTCCTGCAAGCCTCTGGCCGGCAAGGGACACTGAGGGAGGGTCACCTCTGACCCCCACCTCACTTCCAGACCCCCAGGCCCCAGACTCCACCTTCTAGGTAGGTAGCCAGGATTTCCTTGAGGCGGTTTTTTTTTCTCTCTTGAAACCCCTGCATTCCCTTGTTAACACCTAGCTCTCCTTCTGCCCCCAGACCATCCGGGACTGCCAGAAGGCAATAGGCGCTCCTGCAAGCCTCTGGCCGGCAAGGGACACTGAGGGAGGGTCACCTCTGACCCCCACCTCACTTCCAGACCCCCAGGCCCCAGACTCCACCTTCTAGGTAGGTAGCCAGGATTTCCTTGAGGCGGTTTTTTTTTCTCTCTTGAAACCCCTGCATTCCCTTGTTAACACCTAGCTCTCCTTCTGCCCCCAGACCATCCGGGACTGCCAGAAGGCAATAGGCGCTCCTGCAAGCCTCTGGCCGGCAAGGGACACTGAGGGAGGGTCACCTCTGACCCCCACCTCACTTCCAGACCCCCAGGCCCCAGACTCCACCTTCTAGGTAGGTAGCCAGGATTTCCTTGAGGCGGTTTTTTTTTCTCTCTTGAAACCCCTGCATTCCCTTGTTAACACCTAGCTCTCCTTCTGCCCCCAGACCATCCGGGACTGCCAGAAGGCAATAGGCGCTCCTGCAAGCCTCTGGCCGGCAAGGGACACTGAGGGAGGGTCACCTCTGACCCCCACCTCACTTCCAGACCCCCAGGCCCCAGACTCCACCTTCTAGGTAGGTAGCCAGGATTTCCTTGAGGCGGTTTTTTTTTCTCTCTTGAAACCCCTGCATTCCCTTGTTAACACCTAGCTCTCCTTCTGCCCCCAGACCATCCGGGACTGCCAGAAGGCAATAGGCGCTCCTGCAAGCCTCTGGCCGGCAAGGGACACTGAGGGAGGGTCACCTCTGACCCCCACCTCACTTCCAGACCCCCAGGCCCCAGACTCCACCTTCTAGGTAGGTAGCCAGGATTTCCTTGAGGCGGTTTTTTTTTCTCTCTTGAAACCCCTGCATTCCCTTGTTAACACCTAGCTCTCCTTCTGCCCCCAGACCATCCGGGACTGCCAGAAGGCAATAGGCGCTCCTGCAAGCCTCTGGCCGGCAAGGGACACTGAGGGAGGGTCACCTCTGACCCCCACCTCACTTCCAGACCCCCAGGCCCCAGACTCCACCTTCTAGGTAGGTAGCCAGGATTTCCTTGAGGCGGTTTTTTTTTCTCTCTTGAAACCCCTGCATTCCCTTGTTAACACCTAGCTCTCCTTCTGCCCCCAGACCATCCGGGACTGCCAGAAGGCAATAGGCGCTCCTGCAAGCCTCTGGCCGGCAAGGGACACTGAGGGAGGGTCACCTCTGACCCCCACCTCACTTCCAGACCCCCAGGCCCCAGACTCCACCTTCTAGGTAGGTAGCCAGGATTTCCTTGAGGCGGTTTTTTTTTCTCTCTTGAAACCCCTGCATTCCCTTGTTAACACCTAGCTCTCCTTCTGCCCCCAGACCATCCGGGACTGCCAGAAGGCAATAGGCGCTCCTGCAAGCCTCTGGCCGGCAAGGGACACTGAGGGAGGGTCACCTCTGACCCCCACCTCACTTCCAGACCCCCAGGCCCCAGACTCCACCTTCTAGGTAGGTAGCCAGGATTTCCTTGAGGCGGTTTTTTTTTCTCTCTTGAAACCCCTGCATTCCCTTGTTAACACCTAGCTCTCCTTCTGCCCCCAGACCATCCGGGACTGCCAGAAGGCAATAGGCGCTCCTGCAAGCCTCTGGCCGGCAAGGGACACTGAGGGAGGGTCACCTCTGACCCCCACCTCACTTCCAGACCCCCAGGCCCCAGACTCCACCTTCTAGGTAGGTAGCCAGGATTTCCTTGAGGCGGTTTTTTTTTCTCTCTTGAAACTCCTGCATTCCCTTGTTAACACCTAGCTCTCCTTCTGCCCCCAGACCATCCGGGACTGCCAGAAGGCAATAGGCGCTCCTGCAAGCCTCTGGCCGGCAAGGGACACTGAGGGAGGGTCACCTCTGACCCCCACCTCACTTCCAGACCCCCAGGCCCCAGACTCCACCTTCTAGGTAGGTAGCCAGGATTTCCTTGAGGCGGTTTTTTTTTCTCTCTTGAAACCCCTGCATTCCCTTGTTAACACCTAGCTCTCCTTCTGCCCCCAGACCATCCGGGACTGCCAGAAGGCAATAGGCGCTCCTGCAAGCCTCTGGCCGGCAAGGGACACTGAGGGAGGGTCACCTCTGACCCCCACCTCACTTCCAGACCCCCAGGCCCCAGACTCCACCTTCTAGGTAGGTAGCCAGGATTTCCTTGAGGCGGTTTTTTTTTCTCTCTTGAAACCCCTGCATTCCCTTGTTAACACCTAGCTCTCCTTCTGCCCCCAGACCATCCGGGACTGCCAGAAGGCAATAGGCGCTCCTGCAAGCCTCTGGCCGGCAAGGGACACTGAGGGAGGGTCACCTCTGACCCCCACCTCACTTCCAGACCCCCAGGCCCCAGACTCCACCTTCTAGGTAGGTAGCCAGGATTTCCTTGAGGCGGTTTTTTTTTCTCTCTTGAAACCCCTGCATTCCCTTGTTAACACCTAGCTCTCCTTCTGCCCCCAGACCATCCGGGACTGCCAGAAGGCAATAGGCGCTCCTGCAAGCCTCTGGCCGGCAAGGGACACTGAGGGAGGGTCACCTCTGACCCCCACCTCACTTCCAGACCCCCAGGCCCCAGACTCCACCTTCTAGGTAGGTAGCCAGGATTTCCTTGAGGCGGTTTTTTTTTCTCTCTTGAAACCCCTGCATTCCCTTGTTAACACCTAGCTCTCCTTCTGCCCCCAGACCATCCGGGACTGCCAGAAGGCAATAGGCGCTCCTGCAAGCCTCTGGCCGGCAAGGGACACTGAGGGAGGGTCACCTCTGACCCCCCACCTCACTTCCAGACCCCCAGGCCCCAGACTCCACCTTCTAGGTAGGTAGCCAGGATTTCCTTGAGGCGGTTTTTTTTTCTCTCTTGAAACCCCTGCATTCCCTTGTTAACACCTAGCTCTCCTTCTGCCCCCAGACCATCCGGGACTGCCAGAAGGCAATAGGCGCTCCTGCAAGCCTCTGGCCGGCAAGGGACACTGAGGGAGGGTCACCTCTGACCCCCACCTCACTTCCAGACCCCCAGGCCCCAGACTCCACCTTCTAGGTAGGTAGCCAGGATTTCCTTGAGGCGGTTTTTTTTTCTCTCTTGAAACCCCTGCATTCCCTTGTTAACACCTAGCTCTCCTTCTGCCCCCAGACCATCCGGGACTGCCAGAAGGCAATAGGCGCTCCTGCAAGCCTCTGGCCGGCAAGGGACACTGAGGGAGGGTCACCTCTGACCCCCACCTCACTTCCAGACCCCCAGGCCCCAGACTCCACCTTCTAGGTAGGTAGCCAGGATTTCCTTGAGGCGGTTTTTTTTTCTCTCTTGAAACCCCTGCATTCCCTTGTTAACACCTAGCTCTCCTTCTGCCCCCAGACCATCCGGGACTGCCAGAAGGCAATAGGCGCTCCTGCAAGCCTCTGGCCGGCAAGGGACACTGAGGGAGGGTCACCTCTGACCCCCACCTCACTTCCAGACCCCCAGGCCCCAGACTCCACCTTCTAGGTAGGTAGCCAGGATTTCCTTGAGGCGGTTTTTTTTTCTCTCTTGAAACCCCTGCATTCCCTTGTTAACACCTAGCTCTCCTTCTGCCCCCAGACCATCCGGGACTGCCAGAAGGCAATAGGCGCTCCTGCAAGCCTCTGGCCGGCAAGGGACACTGAGGGAGGGTCACCTCTGACCCCCACCTCACTTCCAGACCCCCAGGCCCCAGACTCCACCTTCTAGGTAGGTAGCCAGGATTTCCTTGAGGCGGTTTTTTTTTCTCTCTTGAAACCCCTGCATTCCCTTGTTAACACCTAGCTCTCCTTCTGCCCCCAGACCATCCGGGACTGCCAGAAGGCAATAGGCGCTCCTGCAAGCCTCTGGCCGGCAAGGGACACTGAGGGAGGGTCACCTCTGACCCCCACCTCACTTCCAGACCCCCAGGCCCCAGACTCCACCTTCTAGGTAGGTAGCCAGGATTTCCTTGAGGCGGTTTTTTTTTCTCTCTTGAAACCCCTGCATTCCCTTGTTAACACCTAGCTCTCCTTCTGCCCCCAGACCATCCGGGACTGCCAGAAGGCAATAGGCGCTCCTGCAAGCCTCTGGCCGGCAAGGGACACTGAGGGAGGGTCACCTCTGACCCCCACCTCACTTCCAGACCCCCAGGCCCCAGACTCCACCTTCTAGGTAGGTAGCCAGGATTTCCTTGAGGCGGTTTTTTTTTCTCTCTTGAAACCCCTGCATTCCCTTGTTAACACCTAGCTCTCCTTCTGCCCCCAGACCATCCGGGACTGCCAGAAGGCAATAGGCGCTCCTGCAAGCCTCTGGCCGGCAAGGGACACTGAGGGAGGGTCACCTCTGACCCCCACCTCACTTCCAGACCCCCAGGCCCCAGACTCCACCTTCTAGGTAGGTAGCCAGGATTTCCTTGAGGCGGTTTTTTTTTCTCTCTTGAAACCCCTGCATTCCCTTGTTAACACCTAGCTCTCCTTCTGCCCCCAGACCATCCGGGACTGCCAGAAGGCAATAGGCGCTCCTGCAAGCCTCTGGCCGGCAAGGGACACTGAGGGAGGGTCACCTCTGACCCCCACCTCACTTCCAGACCCCCAGGCCCCAGACTCCACCTTCTAGGTAGGTAGCCAGGATTTCCTTGAGGCGGTTTTTTTTTCTCTCTTGAAACCCCTGCATTCCCTTGTTAACACCTAGCTCTCCTTCTGCCCCCAGACCATCCGGGACTGCCAGAAGGCAATAGGCGCTCCTGCAAGCCTCTGGCCGGCAAGGGACACTGAGGGAGGGTCACCTCTGACCCCCACCTCACTTCCAGACCCCCAGGCCCCAGACTCCACCTTCTAGGTAGGTAGCCAGGATTTCCTTGAGGCGGTTTTTTTTTCTCTCTTGAAACCCCTGCATTCCCTTGTTAACACCTAGCTCTCCTTCTGCCCCCAGACCATCCGGGACTGCCAGAAGGCAATAGGCGCTCCTGCAAGCCTCTGGCCGGCAAGGGACACTGAGGGAGGGTCACCTCTGACCCCCACCTCACTTCCAGACCCCCAGGCCCCAGACTCCACCTTCTAGGTAGGTAGCCAGGATTTCCTTGAGGCGGTTTTTTTTTCTCTCTTGAAACCCCTGCATTCCCTTGTTAACACCTAGCTCTCCTTCTGCCCCCAGACCATCCGGGACTGCCAGAAGGCAATAGGCGCTCCTGCAAGCCTCTGGCCGGCAAGGGACACTGAGGGAGGGTCACCTCTGACCCCCACCTCACTTCCAGACCCCCAGGCCCCAGACTCCACCTTCTAGGTAGGTAGCCAGGATTTCCTTGAGGCGGTTTTTTTTTCTCTCTTGAAACCCCTGCATTCCCTTGTTAACACCTAGCTCTCCTTCTGCCCCCAGACCATCCGGGACTGCCAGAAGGCAATAGGCGCTCCTGCAAGCCTCTGGCCGGCAAGGGACACTGAGGGAGGGTCACCTCTGACCCCCACCTCACTTCCAGACCCCCAGGCCCCAGACTCCACCTTCTAGGTAGGTAGCCAGGATTTCCTTGAGGCGGTTTTTTTTTCTCTCTTGAAACCCCTGCATTCCCTTGTTAACACCTAGCTCTCCTTCTGCCCCCAGACCATCCGGGACTGCCAGAAGGCAATAGGCGCTCCTGCAAGCCTCTGGCCGGCAAGGGACACTGAGGGAGGGTCACCTCTGACCCCCACCTCACTTCCAGACCCCCCAGGCCCCAGACTCCACCTTCTAGGTAGGTAGCCAGGATTTCCTTGAGGCGGTTTTTTTTTCTCTCTTGAAACCCCTGCATTCCCTTGTTAACACCTAGCTCTCCTTCTGCCCCCAGACCATCCGGGGACTGCCAGAAGGCAATAGGCGCTCCTGCAAGCCTCTGGCCGGCAAGGGACACTGAGGGAGGGTCACCTCTGACCCCCACCTCACTTCCAGACCCCCAGGCCCCAGACTCCACCTTCTAGGTAGGTAGCCAGGATTTCCTTGAGGCGGTTTTTTTTTCTCTCTTGAAACCCCTGCATTCCCTTGTTAACACCTAGCTCTCCTTCTGCCCCCAGACCATCCGGGACTGCCAGAAGGCAATAGGCGCTCCTGCAAGCCTCTGGCCGGCAAGGGACACTGAGGGAGGGTCACCTCTGACCCCCACCTCACTTCCAGACCCCCAGGCCCCAGACTCCACCTTCTAGGTAGGTAGCCAGGATTTCCTTGAGGCGGTTTTTTTTTCTCTCTTGAAACCCCTGCATTCCCTTGTTAACACCTAGCTCTCCTTCTGCCCCCAGACCATCCGGGACTGCCAGAAGGCAATAGGCGCTCCTGCAAGCCTCTGGCCGGCAAGGGACACTGAGGGAGGGTCACCTCTGACCCCCACCTCACTTCCAGACCCCCAGGCCCCAGACTCCACCTTCTAGGTAGGTAGCCAGGATTTCCTTGAGGCGGTTTTTTTTTCTCTCTTGAAACCCCTGCATTCCCTTGTTAACACCTAGCTCTCCTTCTGCCCCCAGACCATCCGGGACTGCCAGAAGGCAATAGGCGCTCCTGCAAGCCTCTGGCCGGCAAGGGACACTGAGGGAGGGTCACCTCTGACCCCCACCTCACTTCCAGACCCCCAGGCCCCAGACTCCACCTTCTAGGTAGGTAGCCAGGATTTCCTTGAGGCGGTTTTTTTTCTCTCTCTTGAAACCCCTGCATTCCCTTGTTAACACCTAGCTCTCCTTCTGCCCCCAGACCATCCGGGACTGCCAGAAGGCAATAGGCGCTCCTGCAAGCCTCTGGCCGGCAAGGGACACTGAGGGAGGGTCACCTCTGACCCCCACCTCACTTCCAGACCCCCAGGCCCCAGACTCCACCTTCTAGGTAGGTAGCCAGGATTTCCTTGAGGCGGTTTTTTTTTCTCTCTTGAAACCCCTGCATTCCCTTGTTAACACCTAGCTCTCCTTCTGCCCCCAGACCATCCGGGACTGCCAGAAGGCAATAGGCGCTCCTGCAAGCCTCTGGCCGGCAAGGGACACTGAGGGAGGGTCACCTCTGACCCCCACCTCACTTCCAGACCCCCAGGCCCCAGACTCCACCTTCTAGGTAGGTAGCCAGGATTTCCTTGAGGCGGTTTTTTTTTCTCTCTTGAAACCCCTGCATTCCCTTGTTAACACCTAGCTCTCCTTCTGCCCCCAGACCATCCGGGACTGCCAGAAGGCAATAGGCGCTCCTGCAAGCCTCTGGCCGGCAAGGGACACTGAGGGAGGGTCACCTCTGACCCCCACCTCACTTCCAGACCCCCAGGCCCCAGACTCCACCTTCTAGGTAGGTAGCCAGGATTTCCTTGAGGCGGTTTTTTTTTCTCTCTTGAAACCCCTGCATTCCCTTGTTAACACCTAGCTCTCCTTCTGCCCCCAGACCATCCGGGACTGCCAGAAGGCAATAGGCGCTCCTGCAAGCCTCTGGCCGGCAAGGGACACTGAGGGAGGGTCACCTCTGACCCCCACCTCACTTCCAGACCCCCAGGCCCCAGACTCCACCTTCTAGGTAGGTAGCCAGGATTTCCTTGAGGCGGTTTTTT